>JASANB010001643.1:0-48398 GCA_030248155.1 Sabatieria punctata
TGGAGTCTTTACTTCTTAGTCTTGCACACAACACAAACACACACACAAACACTCTCAAGCGCACACACACAACCACTCGATAACTTGATAATACAAACACTCTAAGAATCACGCATTCCTTCATCACATATCCAGAACAGGGTCTGTAGTAGGGATCTACATATCTGTAAATGCACATTTTTCCCAGCCCGACCCGCCCAAAATCCAGCCCGGCTCTGTCTGGCCCTTCAGTTTTTGCTTTAGCTTTGCTGAAGTTTTGAAAATTAGATCTGAATTGTCAAATCAAAAGCTTTCAAAATTGACATTTTGAAACATAAAAGCGCGTGTGTTTATTTTCTGCGTTAATATTAATTTGATTTCTAAAATTTCTGGTTTGTCGGTGCCCGGTCCTGCCCGCCCAAAATCGTTAACGGGCATGCCCGGCCCGTGCACATCTCTAGTCTTAGCGGGCAGTCCTCCTGCTTCGGGATTAAATATCTGCAAAATGAGAAAGGGCCATTTTAGTGCTATAACGGTTTTTCGTTGCATTCTCAGCGTAATTTTTAAGATAGTGAAGCCAACCCACCAAACCTCATCAAAATTATACCAAAAGCCCAAAATCCTGGATACGCAACTGTGTGTACTGTTTACAAGAAGGTGTCCGTATATTTTTTCAAAACTTAATGCTACTGGATTTTTCCCAAACCCATGGGCGTCTATTTGGTTTTGTTGCCTTTGACAACTTCAATTCTTATCTAAATAAACGCCCAGATGCGGCTATTTGGAGAGCACTGTGAATGGGCGTTTATTTGGAAGTGGCACTGCTCTCTGACTGAACGCTGTAACTTGAATTTTTTGCACTGATTTATCGGCAACATAACAACTGATATTATCGTCTTTCTGTATTCAAACTCATGCTTCTGGCCCCGATTTTTGAGGTTTTAACCAATTTTTCATCATATTTTTATCTTTTCCAGGACAAAATGTTTTATCTAAATACCGCCCATACGCGTTTAATTGGAGAAAGGCTTCCCAAATATACGCCCAGGGGGCCACTATTTAGGTCGTTAATACGGACAATTTATTAGAGTGTGTAGATGTTTTATAACAGATAAACGGTGTACATAAAGCGGTGTTTATACTCCAACTGAAGACACACTACTGCAGTACCTCCTTGCGCCAGACCTCGACTCGAAATTCACAAATCCGGAACCGCCGCCACAATTCGTAAAGTGAGCAGCGGTTCAAAGTTTTTGAGATAAAAATTTACGAAGTTGTGCTGGCGGCCTGCTGTCATGGGCGGAGTTAGGATTTGGTGGATAGTTTAACAAAGGCAGAGGAGTGTTTATGTTTTTGCGCGACTGGCTGGAATACCGTAGTCGAGAAATAGAGTGAATGCCAAATATACGTCGTGGACAGGTAGGCACGCCACGGCTGGGCAGTTAATATAGCTAAGCAGTGGTGTATCCAGGATTTCGGAAAGGGGGTGAAAAATTTTCGAAGGACTTGGTGGGCCACTGCCCAACCAGGGTAAGACAATTTAGCAAAATTTGCCTTAAAAACGCGTTTGAATCACATTCAGGGCTTAAAATTAACAGAAATTACAAGTTTTAGTAGTTTAAAGTGGCCTGGTTGGGCTTCTGCCCGACTACTGTTGCTACGGGTATTTGAGTTTGAATTGGGTATGGGTATGGGTAGGTATTTTTTAAAATACCCATACCCGGGTATGGGTAGGTATTTTAAAAATACCCGGGTATCGGGCATAAATCGGGTATTTTTCATTAAAATTTCGAAATTCCCTAAAAATATCATATTTTATTAGACTATTATGCTAGACTAATTTATTTTAAAAAAATGCCATTTAAACAGCAATTATGTACCCAACTGCTAATGTAGTAACCCCTAGTTTTATTTTACAGTTACTGGACCAGTTGGGGGAGAACTACAAAACAGTTCGAAAACTACAAACCATTTTGGTAGATAACATTGGCGAAACAGCTAAATCAACTGTCAGGAGTGATTTCAAAATATTTCTTTCTGATACAGGGTGAACCACATGGTACAGAGTTGCATATAGAAATTATAGATTGCTGACAATACAGTACTACCCTCAGGATCAACAAACAGATGAAATGCATAGAAATGCCTTGTAATTAAACCTTCAAAATTAAAGTCCAACTAAATTACTGGCCAAGTAGACAGTACTTATACTCAAAGGGATAACAAAAATAGACGTTCGATTTCTATCAGAACTAGACGAGAGGCGAGAAACCAGTTAAACTGTATGCAAAAGATTTTTATGTACTGTATGTACTACATTGTAAAAATGCATTTTCGGTCAAATACCGTGTTTTATGCCATACTTGCATAGAACATGTTTTGTTCCTGGGCCGCTACCTCCCCCTTATCGGTAGGCCGACTCACAAATTTGCGGATTTTAACTACCGCCAACCCATTTTTCGAGCCCATGTATGAAGAGTGTGATGTATGGCAAAAGCAGTGGCATACCCAGGATTTTGCAGAGGGGGTGTAAAATTTTAAAGTGGCCTGGTTGGGCCGTTTCCCAACAAGGGCGAGAAAGTTTCTCAAAATTAGCCTTCAAAACTGTGACCAATTCTCTGAGCTTAAAGTTACAAGTTTTAGTAGTTTTAAGGTGGTCTGGTTGGGCTTCTGCCCGACCAGGGCGAGAAATTTTTGAAAATTTAGCCTTCGAAAATGCATTTAAAAGGTATTCTGAGCATAAAATAGACAGTTTTAGTACATAATTTATTCAGTTCTCTTATCTTTGTCTAATTTTTCCTCCCTACCTCCACCGCAAAGGGGGTGTACACACCCTACACCACCTGGGTACGCCACTAGACAAAAGCCATAATTCTATCCAACACTTGCTTGAGAGAATTTTTGCAGTTTATACAGAAATTGACGGGCATGTTTGCGCTATTTTTTCTAAAAAATACCCATTCAAATACCCGGTATTTTTCAAAAAATCGGGTATACCCGGGTATGGGTATTTCAAAAAGTACCCGGGTATGGGTATACCCGATTTCAGGTAGTTTTACTCAAAAATACCCAGTTTCGGGTATGGGTATGGGTATACCCGATCAACAGTATGCCCGACAAGGGCGAGAAAATTTTGAAAATTTAGCCTTCAAAACGCTATTATAAGGCATTTTGAGCACAAAATAGACAGTTTTGGTACATAATTCATTAGTTTCCCATAATTTTGACAGAGTTTCTCTTCCTACCTCCACCGCAAAGGGGGATACCCTGGATACGCCACTTAACTTCTTGTAACACACCGAATCATGACATGACACCTGTTGTTTGTGACTCATACAAAAATTCGCATGACATGTGAGTCCAGTTTTTTAAGAGTACTCATAGATTAAGGTATCATAAAGTGTCCGATGTCATAATTGGGTGATGACATGTCATGGAAAATATGACAGCTGTCATGAATGAGCATTTGCAGAACAAGATTGAAAGTTGTCATGTAGGCATGACATGTCATGTATGTACGTAGTATTTTTTGGTCGATAGAAAATGCCTGAATCACGTAATCCGCATACTGTACGTATCTAAATTTTTTCAACTAAATAGTTCAGATAATCGTGCGTTTAGATTTTTTCCTCTTTCAAACAAGGATTTGCTGGCTTGCACTCTGTGGATATATTTCTATGGCAATGGCTATCTTTATCGAGCATATCTCCTTAGGTATCTATGTGATTGAGTAGGAAAGAAAGTAGAACATGGCAAAAGCGCCAATTTTATTGCTGAAAGCAGTGGCGTATCCAGGATTTTGGAAAGGGGGGTGTAAAATTTTGAAAGTGCCTGGTTGGGCCGCTGCCCAACCAGGGTAAGAAAATTTAGCAAAATTTGCCTTAAAAACGCGTTTGAATCACATTCAGGGCTTAAAATTAACAGAAATTACAAGTTTTAGTAGTTTAAAGTGGCCTGGTTGGGCTTCTGCCCGACTACTGTTGCTACGGGTATTTGAGTTTGAATTGGGTATGGGTATGGGTAGGTATTTTTTAAAATACCCATACCCGGGTATGGGTAGGTATTTTAAAAATACCCGGGTATCGGGCATAAATCGGGTATTTTTCATTAAAATTTCGAAATTCCCTAAAAATATCATATTTTATTAGACTATTATGCTAGACTAATTTATTTTAAAAAAATGCCATTTAAACAGCAATTATGTACCCAACTGCTAATGTAGTAACCCCTAGTTTTATTTTACAGTTACTGGACCAGTTGGGGGAGAACTACAAAACAGTTCGAAAACTACAAACCATTTTGGTAGATAACATTGGCGAAACAGCTAAATCAACTGTCAGGAGTGATTTCAAAATATTTCTTTCTGATACAGGGTGAACCACATGGTACAGAGTTGCATATAGAAATTATAGATTGCTGACAATACAGTACTACCCTCAGGATCAACAAACAGATGAAATGCATAGAAATGCCTTGTAATTAAACCTTCAAAATTAAAGTCCAACTAAATTACTGGCCAAGTAGACAGTACTTATACTCAAAGGGATAACAAAAATAGACGTTCGATTTCTATCAGAACTAGACGAGAGGCGAGAAACCAGTTAAACTGTATGCAAAAGATTTTTATGTACTGTATGTACTACATTGTAAAAATGCATTTTCGGTCAAATACCGTGTTTTATGCCATACTTGCATAGAACATGTTTTGTTCCTGGGCCGCTACCTCCCCCTTATCGGTAGGCCGACTCACAAATTTGCGGATTTTAACTACCGCCAACCCATTTTTCGAGCCCATGTATGAAGAGTGTGATGTATGGCAAAAGCAGTGGCATACCCAGGATTTTGCAGAGGGGGTGTAAAATTTTAAAGTGGCCTGGTTGGGCCGTTTCCCAACAAGGGCGAGAAAGTTTCTCAAAATTAGCCTTCAAAACTGTGACCAATTCTCTGAGCTTAAAGTTACAAGTTTTAGTAGTTTTAAGGTGGTCTGGTTGGGCTTCTGCCCGACCAGGGCGAGAAATTTTTGAAAATTTAGCCTTCGAAAATGCATTTAAAAGGTATTCTGAGCATAAAATAGACAGTTTTAGTACATAATTTATTCAGTTCTCTTATCTTTGTCTAATTTTTCCTCCCTACCTCCACCGCAAAGGGGGTGTACACACCCTACACCACCTGGGTACGCCACTAGACAAAAGCCATAATTCTATCCAACACTTGCTTGAGAGAATTTTTGCAGTTTATACAGAAATTGACGGGCATGTTTGCGCTATTTTTTCTAAAAAATACCCATTCAAATACCCGGTATTTTTCAAAAAATCGGGTATACCCGGGTATGGGTATTTCAAAAAGTACCCGGGTATGGGTATACCCTATTTCAGGTAGTTTTACTCAAAAATACCCAGTTTCGGGTATGGGTATGGGTATACCCGATCAACAGTATGCCCGACAAGGGCGAGAAAATTTTGAAAATTTAGCCTTCAAAACGCTATTATAAGGCATTTTGAGCACAAAATAGACAGTTTTGGTACATAATTCATTAGTTTCCCATAATTTTGACAGAGTTTCTCTTCCTACCTCCACCGCAAAGGGGGATACCCTGGATACGCCACTTAACTTCTTGTAACACACCGAATCATGACATGACACCTGTTGTTTGTGACTCATACAAAAATTCGCATGACATGTGAGTCCAGTTTTTTAAGAGTACTCATAGATTAAGGTATCATAAAGTGTCCGATGTCATAATTGGGTGATGACATGTCATGGAAAATATGACAGCTGTCATGAATGAGCATTTGCAGAACAAGATTGAAAGTTGTCATGTAGGCATGACATGTCATGTATGTACGTAGTATTTTTTGGTCGATAGAAAATGCCTGAATCACGTAATCCGCATACTGTACGTATCTAAATTTTTTCAACTAAATAGTTCAGGTAATCGTGCGTTTAGATTTTTTCCTCTTTCAAACAAGGATTTGCTGGCTTGCACTCTGTGGATATATTTCTATGGCAATGGCTATCTTTATCGAGCATATCTCCTTAGGTATCTATGTGATTGAGTAGGAAAGAAAGTAGAACATGGCAAAAGCGCCAATTTTATTGCTGAAAGCAGTGGCGTATCCAGGATTTTGGAAAGGGGGGTGTAAAATTTTGAAAGTGCCTGGTTGGGCCGCTGCCCAACCAGGGTAAGAAAATTTAGCAAAATTAGCCTTCAGAAGCGCGTTTAAAACGCATTCCGAGCTTAAAATTAACAGAAGTTACAAGTTTTAGTAGTTTATAATGGCCTGGTTGGGCTTCTGCCCGGCCAGGGCGAGAAAATTTTGAAAATTTGGCCTTCAAAAACGCATTTAGAAGTCATTCTGAGCACAAAATAGACAGTTTTAGTACATAATTCATTAGTTTCTTATATTTTTGACAGACTTTTTCTTCCTACCTCCACTGCAAAGGGGGGTGTACCCTACACCCCCCTGGATACGCCACTGGCTGAAAGCTGGAAATTAATTTTATTTTATTCCTTATAATTTGGGTTAGATCCTCTGCCAATCCCAACCTACCCAATGCATCGGCCTCAAGCAGACTTAGTTTCTGGGCCCACCCCGAAAAAGGCGCGGTTCAATTAGGCCTACCGCAAGCAAATTTTTCTCAAATTTACTTGGAACAACACTGGTAGGAACAGTTATGTTACAAAAGGGTCCGTAGTCGTTAAATATTGTTATCTGCTAATTTAGTGCAGGAAATAAGTTTGAACGGCGGCGATTTTGAATGTTAGTCGAGTTGAAATTTGTACCTTTCCTTTCGTAATCAACAGCAGCTAATCTTTAAAAATCCTCTGGAATAAGAACAAAAAGCTGAGCGGTAAAAGCTGGAGGCGGCCCGAAGTGAAATGGAAAGCAAGGCCGCGCTCGGAGATAAGTGTGTCGGTCCAGGTCTAGAAGGCTAGGCACCTGCGCATCTAAACAATCGTACCTAACCGTGCTTTCTCCTAACCGCTTCCTAACCGTGCAGTTTGGCAAGCGTTCAAGTGGGCGTGGTGACGGTAAGGATTTAGTACCAGCCCACAAATGGGCGGGGGGCGGACGGTAAGCATTTTCGAAATTGCGAAGTCGGAAACTACTTACCGTCAGGATACTACTCCAATTGGAGTAGGGTCAACGCCAACCGGTTAGTAAATTAAAGTAACAAAAACGCCATTTATGCGTTTATTTATTTGTGTTTGCACTAAAGATGCAGTGTTTGTTTGGCAGCGATCCAGATGACCAAGCGAGTAAAGTGCAGCGCGGCTCGCGCTAATCCAAAAATCGAACTTGCAGTGCATTGGCAGAGCGTTCGGGCGTAATTGTTTTCAGCACTGTTCATTTTCCGGTCCTTCAATTCCCGGCTAATAGCATTAGGTGGGCTCAACGATAAACCAATCATTGGTACGTTGTTGCCTGTTATTAGAAGAACTGGCTATCT
The DNA here is from genome assembly GCA_030248155.1 of Sabatieria punctata. NCBI lineage: Eukaryota > Metazoa > Nematoda > Chromadorea > Araeolaimida > Comesomatidae > Sabatieria > Sabatieria punctata. The sequence continues at coordinate 7,432 of JASANB010001643.1, forward strand.
CAGCAGTGGCAGCGTCTAAAAACTGTCCGTCCGGGCCAGACTTGACAGGTCAAAACTGCTCTCAGTTAAATTGGTTTGCTTAAAGAGTCAGTTTCTTCGCCTCTCCCAACGGTTCTGCAGACAGTCTAAGGCCTTTTCTACTTGGCTTAGCACCATTCTAATCTCGTTAGTTCTGCGCCAGACGAGACAGATACTTGCGGGCAGAACTGGCACGTGCCAGCATCATGCAGCACGAGTGCGCCTACGAACGAACTTTTGGACCAGTTCGGTTGGTCTTATTGGGCTCGGCCAGCATAGTAGCCATTATTGGAATGGCTTTCAATGCCGTTTTGACCGTGGCTTTTATGCGTTTGCCAGATTTCGACTTGATGCCCATTCTGTTGGCCGTTTTTGACTGTCTCCTATGTGCTACCTATCTGATGCTGGTTGGTGCTGACACCTGGGTTCACTACTTGAAATGGGAAAGTCTCTACGATTTCTACTTCTTCTACCTGCCTTACGCCTTTCCTATGAGCCGTGCTGTACGACTGGGAGTTCCTCTTATGCTGATTCTCAGTCTTCTACACAGATGGCTCAGTCTGACCGGCAGTGACTACCAGTTGGTCAAGATTTTCCTGGCCAACGTCAAAATATTCGGACTGCTTTTTGCACTGTTCACAGTGTTCAGAGCTTTGCCGGTGTTCTATTCGGCCGACGTGGTTCAGCTGCCAAACTGTAGCTTCTATTTTCGCTCGAAGGACTTGTACGCCAACCAGTTCGGGCAAACCAAAGCCTATGAGACGTTCGAGTTGGTCTTTGCCTGCGTGCAGAGCTTCGGTTCCTTCTTTGCGCTCTTTTCGCTCAATTGCGCCATTGTAGCTAATCTGCGCCGCACCAGGGTCACACGCCAGAACACCATGCGAAGGGCATTGGCTAGCAGGGAACGGCGCAATGCCTTCGTATGTATTCGGTTTTCCTTGAAATTTTGCAGGATTCTGTAGTATTACAGGGAAGTCGGGGCTGTCCCTCCCAACTATAGAATAGAGATCAACCAAGTGCGCGCGTCCGTGAGCGAACCGGAACATTTTCCTTTATCGCTTTTTTTGAAGAAACCTATCAAATACTGTTGTTTTGATGTGGGAATTTCAGAAATCGGTAAGGTATCGGTAGGTATTCGAAAATATACGGGTATACTGGTATTTATTCGGTATTTTCTGAAAACGTTTTGCGAAGTTGAAGCACTGAATTTCCAAGATCAAAGGCTAAGCATACATGTAACGAGTCATCTGCCGAATCGCACGAGAGTGGAGAGGGGGCCTGGCGCCGGCCGGGGTCTGAGCCCAACTTCTATGGACGGTGGTTGGGTACTAAAAAACGCTCAAAAATCGAAATTTATCGGCTAAAAATTGACAAAAATCGTCAATTTAGGCTCAAATACAGCCAAAAAGTGCTGTTTTACAGGCGGTTTTGGCAATTTTGAGTCTGAAATTGTAAAAAAATCGCAAAAATTTGCTCTAAAAATTACTTGCCGGAAAAATCAAGGGAGGTGAGAGAAAACGCCTCGCGGGGTCGCCATTCGGGGGCCCTGTCTGGCCTACTCAGGTGGGCCCCGACCCCCTGTTACATGTATGAGGCTAAGGATTAAGGCATTTTCAAGGTCAGAGCAGAGGCTAGGAAATTAATCAAAAGTAACGGGATGTATAGTTTTTTAACAATTTTCTGAATTTACTATTAGTTACCAAGAGTGAACAGCGTTTCTATAGATAATTTGGGCTAAAGAGAAATGTTTCCATGAGTACCATAGTTTTAAGATCTGCAAGTGTACATACAGCTTGGAGACCTAACCAACAATGACAGGACGAAACTACTATACATCAATGTAGGTACAAACAGATTTGATTAATAAGGACAAGGAGCAGTGTGAAATTAAGCCAAAACTATATTAGTTGTTTCTAATAGGAATGCAATTTGTTTTGTTGGGACAGAGGTAAGGTTGTAGGCTCAAAGAACCAAAAATCTTCTAAATTCGATATTTCAGAAGGGTATCCTGAGTAGAGTGAACTTCTGGCATGCGCAAAATGTCAAGTTACAAAGAAAGAAAGAGCGTACGGAGTTTTCGATAAAAATTGCACTAAATTGGATAAAAAATACCGCTTCCCGAAATATTGATCTTAAAATCACTACATTTCACTTCACATCCCCTTCGGCGGATGATCTGTTACATGTATTTTGTTGTGTAGGTTGATTTTGTTTAAAGGGCAGCTATACCCAGTTCATGATAACGGTGGTAGCCGGAGCGTTGGAGCGTGAACTAGCGCAGGCGGCGGCGCAAGAACGCAACGCCATTTCGACAATGGCCGTCATTGTGTGCACCTACCTGCTCTGCAATGCAATTCATCTGTTGCTGGTCAGCTACGAGACCTGGGGCAAATCCCTGATTAGCGATGGAGTCCAATGGTCTGTTACAGTAGTGTCTGCTTATAATACTGTATGTAAGGTAGACTTTGCATTGCAGGCATCACCTCTACACGACCGCATGCGATGTGCTGAGCTTTTTGTTCATGCTCTGCAGCGCTATTCGTTTGCCCATATACTATGCGCTTAACAAGCTGGTTCGCAAGCAGCTCAATCGATTGCTCTGCTGCTGTGCCAGAAAGCTGGATGGTTCGCGTGTGCAGAGCAGAGTGCTGCCGCCGAAAATGTGTTCTGTCGGCGCAGCCAATGAAGCGCTGAACTTGGCAAGCAAATCGCGCGATTCCAGTTGTAGGTCGTCCTCGCTTGCTCTGCTACCCAGAGTCTGCTGATCCCATCTCAGAAGCTGCTGTTAGCATCGGTCAAGTCGAGTTGCGTCGATCACACAACTTTGATATTTCACACTGGTGAATGATACGTTTGTTCACAAGTTACAAGTAACACGCATTTTCTGACGTGACATATGCGTTATGGGGGCGTGCAAAAATTACGTAATGGCATGAGGGGGGAGGGGGGGTTCGCCAAAAGATTACTATTCATTACGGTGGGGAGAGGGGGGGTTGGCGACTTCATTACGTAATTTTTTAAAGTGCAGAAATCACTAAAGTGGCCATAATTTTAATTGTTTTGATGTGTAGTACATGTACTTGTAGTCTCGATTTGAAGCCATTGGGCTTAAATTTTCTCGATTTCACTTAGATGAACGTTTAGTATATAAGGGTATAACACTTATCGACTCGATCTTTTACAGGGTTCGTGCGGCTTTTTCCGAGCAAAATTCGCTGAACAAAGTCAAATTTCCCCGACCAATCAGAGTGACAACATTCTAACAAGGCTCAGAATTTTTAAAAATTTGCTCTGAAAAACGCATTTAACCGGCAGTCTGTTAAGTTGTAGTAGTTGTGGAAAGTCAGAAGTCCCGTTTTCAAAAGGGTGGTGTGTAAAGCTCTGACAGGGCCCTTTGGGCGAGAGAGGATTCTACTGCTATCAATTTTTTTCCCTGACTGGACACCAAATTCCCTGACCTTTCGGGTCCCGCACGAACTCTGGTTTATGACTATCGATTATCAGTCAAGCAATATTGAAGCAGCCCTAAAACCCAGTATAAAACACTTCCAATACAATCTGTCACCCCGTCAGTACAAAACGCCATCCAATGATGGCTTCTATCTATGAAAACTAAGACTATACGTACATGTACGTAGTTGTAGCTCATGAATAAAGAAAACTAAGATAACTATCAATTGTTACTGTATGCAGATGCTATTTTAATAAGAACGTCATTTTACATAGAATGGAACGGAAAATTTTCGGCTCTACCTCTTCAAAAATTTGAAATTTCGGGGGGGGTAGCCAAATTATTACGTAATTAGGGGAGGGGGGTCAGGAAATTATTACGGGCGATTATCAAGGGGGAGGGGGGGTCCGAAAATGGGCAAAAATACCATTACGTAATTTTTGCACGCCCCCTATGCCAAATTTATTTATATCTAAGGTATGAGAAATTGCTCACCTTGTATTACGTAATTTCAGCCTGGCGAATCATTTAAAAGCACATCACAAGTTAAGAACTAAGCAGAGTTTCTTAACAAAACGTTCATCAATCTTTCAAGATTTTATTTAGTACCGGAGTTTTCCACTTAGTATCCCAGGGGATATAACACGGAAAATCACGTTTCTTAGCGAAAACATTGCCGCCAATTAATATCCCAGGGATATTAACTGGACAAAGCCATGGGATATTAACTGGAAACGGCATGGGATATTAACCGGAACAATCTTTTATCATAGATCCAGTATGCGTGTGTAAAAAAAATTATTACAAATTTGACATAAACATCTCCGCCAAATAATATCCCATGGGATATAAAGCGGATCAAGGGTCCATGTAATATCCCAGTGGGATATTAAGTGGGGTGGGATACTAAGTGGAAGTCTCCGGTATCTTTCATTTAAAAAAGATTCATTCAAATCGGTTGAGATTTGCGGTTGCTACAGCGAAAAATCTGCTGGGTTGTTTTTTTATGGACCCTGTATATAAGTATACGTATGACGTACAGCTAGCCGGAACAGATGGTGTAGTGGTTTAGGCCGCAAAGCCACTGTGCGCGCAGACGAACGCTGGTGACAGCCAGTAGGTAAATGGGAACCGACTCATTCTGCCGTTGCACCGAAACTGGCTCCCAAAAGCATGCTTGTGTTGGAGGAACAGAAGATCAACGACGTCAGGGGCTGTCTGAGAAACCGGCCATAAGGCATCTATACCGGTTTAGTGCCACTGGCCCTACGGCGTTGGGAGCTGACAGCATCATGACGTCACCACGCCAGGCAATCTCTATTAGTGACTGGCACCGAACGGCATGGCTAGGAGTGGCTTCGCAGTGAAACAAGGGCACAGCGTTCGAGATGACGATATCACCCAAAATTAAAACTTTGGCCAGGACAGCTGAAAGTTGATAAACTATACATAGTATGGATGAGTCTCAAAGGCCTGAAAAGGAATCCCAGATTTGATGCTTAAATTTGAAGATACAGTAATCGGGCTGCTTGGCTATATTGGATCAAATTTTCGAATTTGGTGTTCTGGCGTACTAATCAGAATTTATACTTAAAATTCGAGGGTTTTAGAGTACTTTCTTTACTTTAACAAACGTCGGTCGAAGAAAAACATTTTTCGACCCCCTTTCGGCCCCAATAGCTTATCTGTAACCCCTAAAATCTATTTCAGTTTATTGTGCGCTATCGTCAAGCAACAGAACGGTGGTAAGAACGCTAGCGTACACCTACAGGTTCTGGAGTAAATTAGCTAACGGCTGAAAAACACAAATATTCCATTTTTTTATTGAGGTTGATAAAATTTTGAAATCAAACTTCTCATTCTCAATAATCATTGTTTAAACTTAAAAATCGAGAGCCTTAGAGTACTGATAGACTATTTCAAGAAACTTTGATCAAATGCCGCTTCTGAAAGACTAAAATAGGCCTTTTGGGCCACCTTTTGGCTCCTTATTAAATTCTGGAATCTCTCAACGTACTGTAGGTTTAACATTTCAGATTATTGTAACGCTATTTTTAAGCTGCAGATTGATGGCAAGATTGCTAGTCCACTACCCAGAGTTCTGGAAGGCAATTAAGCCTGCTAGTGATACCTACGCTTACTGATCTTCTTTTATATTTGTGAATATGGACTTAGGCTGTTTTATGGCTTAAACCTTTAAACCAGCCTAAGCCCGCCATCATAAATTTTGAAAAATGTGCAAATCAGGAAATACGTATGTGGTGGCCCAAACTCAGGTGCGGGTGCGGTAATTTACGTACATGTTACTTCTGTTTTACCAGATTTTAATTTCCGTAATCGTAACGTGTTACGGAAATTAAGACGGCCAATTTCTTGCTGTAACGCGTTACGTAAATTAATTTCCGTTATGTCGTAACGAATAAGATTCCAGCCAAACGTAAATTAATTTTCGTTTTTCTTCAAAAATCGCTAGTAGGTAGTAGCAATCGAATATCGCGGAAAAATTTTTAAAATGAACTGTATGCAATGCAAATTTTAATTCTGTGTTTGTTCGATTGGAATTGCATTCGTATTTTTGAAATCTAACTTCACACCAAAAAGGAAGGAATGAAATGTGGGCATGTTTTTTGGCTGAATTACTGTAGCTGCTGAGGGTTTTATAACTGCGCATCAACTAGCCAACTACGTACGTATTACAGACTGTATTTTTTTGTAGTCTACCTACCGCACACTGATGGTTAAACGTATGACAGTACTTACATATAAGATTAGTAGTGAAGAAAACTATGTAACTTCACTTCTCTGTTTGAATGCATTTTAAATGTACAACATACTGTTGGCAAGTCCGACTGAACCTGGATCTATTAATAGGTTCTTAACCTGAAATTTGTGGACTTTAACCTGAACCTTAACCTATTTTATTTCAGCTGGAGTTGAACCTGTTCCGTTTTATTGGACTTTCTCAACAGGTTCAAATTTCATTTGCAATTTTTAGGCAAACTATGTAAAATTTTCGGTTGGATTGCACAAAATTTTAAAGATTTCATGTTTTTATACCTATTTTCAAACTGAAACTGTCAGAAAAACGAAAGTACACTGCCCTGTAAAGTCTGATGTATGTTTTTCTGCCAGTAGAAAGGCTTACGTATAGCTCAGAAAAGTTGCAAGCAGCGCAAAATATCTACAGTTTTTTGGAGATATCGGTGGACTTGAACCTGAACCTATTGTCCAGGTTTTTTAGAAGATGGACTTGAACCTGAAATTTCGATGTTGGCTTTGTCTTGAACCTGAACCTATTTTTCAACCCTGAACTTTCCAACAGTAGTACAACACCTACACATGAATTTATAGTTGCCTGGCTTTTCTGCCTATTTTCTTATACAGGGAGATATGTAACATATTGACAAATTCAAGCCTTCAAAAACGTATCTATAAGATATTCCGACCGTAAAATTGACCGAAATCAACCGGTTTAGCAGTTCGAAGAGTGGGATTGGGCTTCTGTGCGACAAGGGCGAAAAATTTTCGAAAAATTAGCCTTAAAAGTCGCATTTAAGTTTCAGTAGTAACCAAAAATATGCCTATAATACAACAAAACAATGCGGTGGGCTTAGGATTCAACAGAAAAATCTGTTTTACGATAGGAACGTAAATTAATTCACGTTACGGAAATTAATTTGCGTATTCCTAAATTTTAATTTTCGTATTCGTTTAATTTCCGCATCCGGATTTTTTTAATTACAATAATTGTTAAGCATAACGTAAATTAAAAATCGGCGCTTAATTTACGCTACGCGTTACGAAAATTAATTTACGTGCCCATCCCTAGTGCAGAGTAGCACTGATATGGGCCTCTTTTGGCATAATACACTTTAGGGCATAATGTTTTGCACAATTTAAATCAGCCTGACCGAAAACTTTGAACGCGTTTTTCTCGTTTGATCTATTTATGGACTGAGGCATTTCTTCGTCTGAACGCGCTCAATTGCACATTTATAACCTATGCGTTACCATAACTTTCACCTTGAAACCCCGTCTAACATTTCCTAACTGCAATGTATAGTTTAGCATAAGTTTAGTAGTACTGGTGCAATCTGTTAAATGAATTTTCAGTAAAATCTAGAGGAGATAAAGCTGGAATAACCAATTCGGCAGTATGTACGCGGGACAGAGCACTTGTGTTATTTGCTTGTAACGTTTCGATAGCACACCCGCTAACTTCTTCAGGCAGATCTACAACAACCAAGTTTGAATTAGGCGCAAATGGAGAGATTTGATTAACAAAACAAAGCGTTGCATAAACTGATTACATAATAAGAAAGCTACGGTACCACTAAATCTGTCAAAGTAAATAACATCAAAAAACCAATCAATCAGGAAAGAAGAATATCGATGAGCATAGTATATTTCATTCCAACCTGTTGGCCATCAGATAAACACAATGCAACACGGATCTGTGTTCTAGAGTTGGCGCCCGGCGGATGCGAACGGGTGCGACTGGTTTCGAAGTTGCGAACTTTCATTAGTACATAGTCGCCTTTATTTATTTTTTCTGTATTTATGGCTACGCAACGCATTATTTGCTTCAGTAAACACGATGCCTTCGCATTTCAGCATAATTTCGCCGGAAACTTTGGTCAACAACCAAATAATAACGATCACGACACATAGCTTTAAAGCTGTTAAAATTAACTATCAGTTCAAATAAAACCAAGCCTTTTTCAGATCAGAAGAGATCAAAATTTCAGCGGTTGCTAAATCGAAACCAAGCAACATTTACGATTTGTTGCACATTTACTGCTAAATTCAATTCCGTAGAAATTTGGCGTCAGCCGTAGAATACATAGTTTTAAATCTACCGCTTTCGCTTGACCGTTCAGACACAATTGGTGTAGCTCCAGCGCCATCTAAAGATCGATCAGTTCTCTGCTCTCCGGCTGACATCATCTTTCGTCATGATTGTGCAATGTCACTCGTTCGTGGATTGGCCGGCGACCGGAGCGCGGCAAAATTCTGGAGCGCTGATTGGCCGAGCGTTGACTGGGCGGGGCGCGGCACACGTGTACCGGTCTGAGCTTGCAAAACTCATCATTTCGCAGATTTTACGTCGTACTAACTGGTTGCACTGAAAATTCGTCGTTTGAGCAGTTCTCACGCTTAAAGAGCGTTATGATTGGCGAAGTCTTTGATTCATATAACTTCTTGGAAGAGGATAGCAATAGCTGGCCGAAGTGTGACGAAATGATGATGAAATCTCCAATAACCGACCGACAAGACTCCCTCAACGATGTTCATGAAGTGATCAGAGCCGACGGGGCGGCCGAACTGAACCGAGGGGACGACACCTTCCAGGATCTGAGCCAATACCTATTTGCCAGCAACAATAGCAGTCCCGGTGAGTTGCTGTTATTAGCAATTATTATTTACTGTAGATATATTTTTATTATTAGGTTAGCTCTGTCTAGTTTAAGCCGATTTGAAAGTCAATCCGGTTCCGGCTTTTAGTAGTCTTTAGGCAGTCAGTGGTTTGTAGCTTTTCTTGCCTAAAGCCGAAATTTATGCCGATATGGCCGGCCGGGTTGTAGTAGCTTGTGTAGCGGATCCAAAACGTCATCGCGCCATTTGCCGAAAATGAAAACAGGTTTGAAGATGTAGCCTGCGGCGGTTTGGTTAAATAATCCGACTTGTTCGTCAAATTACCGACTGAACCGAGTTCGCCTAGGCGTGCAGATTCTCAGAATAGAGGGACCGGTCTTAGATACCGACTGACGCCTCTCTTTTTACTGTCTAGGCGAAAAATGGTTTTGGTTCTGCATTCACCAGCTTCATGTAGCCTTCCAAAACTTCCCCAATTGGTTCCCCGTCCCCTACAACTATTTTCTGAACAACAAATTTTGACAATTGCGATCAGGTGCAGCTGGGGGGCAATCAGGAACCGAGCTCATGCACAAATTAATGTTTTAATGATCATCATTAATTATATATTACAATTTTTATCGATATATATATCGATTATTTTTTTTGGCAAAATTCCAAAATTAAAAAAACATGCCAATATGGTCGTGTTATATGTCATCTGAAAACTTGGCCTGACGAGTCTAATGATCACTGCATCAGCACAGGGCACGCCCCGGAGGCCCTGTTTTCCAAATATATAGTACCCCTAGGGGGACGCATCAGTATAGGGCACGCTCCGGAGTTGTATAGTCATAAGGAAGTTAATTAATTAGTATACATACCTGTGACAGGTAATCCACCTAAGGGGTTGGGATCTGGCGCTGGCCGGGAGGGTAGGGGTTGGGCACTCAAAAACACTCAAAAATCGCTAATTTGGGCTCAAGTACAGGTTTTACAAATTACTGTTTTACAGGCGATTTTGACAATTTTTGTGTCTGAAAAAATTTGCTCAAAAAATTGCTTGCCAGAAAATCGGAAGGGGTCGGAAAAATCATCTCCGGGTGGGGGATCTGGCCCAAGCTGAGAGGAGAGGACACCCTCGACCCAACTCAGCCCCTCAGGATTTGTAAATTTACAACCCCCTCAGCCGAAATGCAAGCCCTAACTGGGCTGTTCGGGCTTTTTGTGGAAATTTGGATCAATATTATGGTAGTGCTACTGCTAGGTAGCATAGGTTAAAAAAGCTGTATAGCGTACAAATGGTATACCGGACACATGTCTATTACAGGATCGAGTCCAGGAGTGTCTTCACTGTTTCGACCTAACTTCCAGTCGGTGTCTCCATCTCCACTGGTTCAGGCGGTGGTGCACCATCCGATTTCTACCCCGAAAGTAGAGAGAGAGCCTTCAGATTGCCAAGATCAATCGCCACTAGCCGTTCTGCAACCTAACCATCACTTTGAAACGTACGTAAAGCAATGGTTGAGTTAACTGTAACAGTTCCCCCACCGGCTAGGGCCAAACCCCTGGAGTGAGAAGCCCCAGTCAATTTTTCTACCCTCCCTCCGATTTGTCTAGGACGCAATTTCGTAGCGAGTCTTCTTTTGCATTGTTTTCACAATTTCAGACGCAAAAAGTGGCTAAGATAGCCTGTAAGGCAGCCGTTTTTAGCTGTATTTGCGCTTTCTAGCCCGAAAGTAAACTACGTTTTTCAGTAGTCCGGCTCAAAATTCGAACTCAGACGCTCCGAACCCCTCCGACTTACTTGGGTGTGTGACCATGATGTTGTATGCAGCTCTATTAACTAATCATGCATGTAACAGCTCTGGGCCGATTTGGGGGAAGGAGGGTTTTCCTTCAGGTGGGGAGTCAAGGGGGGTTTCGCCCAGAGGGGGGTCCGAAATTTCAAAAAAGCTCCAGAACGCTTGGAATGCGTGTTTAGCACGTTTTTTTAGTAAGGACCCTAAAAATAGCTATTTTAAGCTCCCAAATAGCGTTTTAGAGCTAAAAACAAGCAAAAAATGACAAAAAGGGCTTCCAAAAACACCGAGTTCTCCTAAATATCAGCAGTGGAAGCGCCAAATTCGGTTTCCAAAGGCTTTTCAAGTGAATTTTAGGCTAAAAATTAGTGTTTTCTGAGCCAGTTTGTCAATAGTGGAGCCACTACTAGTACTTGTATTTTTTGGTGGGGGGTCCCTTAACCTGTCTCGGGGGGTGAGGGGGTTTGGCCTTTCAGCAGGGGTAACCCAAACCTCCTAGTGCATGTATATTAACTAATGAAGGTTATTTCAGAGAGAGTCCGGTAGAGTTGGTGGAAGAGACGGCGCCTGTGCGTCTTCAATCGGTCTACCCTCTTCGAATCGACACTTCATCCTTTTCCGACGATAGAGAGGAGGTGGCTACTCCTGCCTCGGTCGTCTCCATGCCCACACCTTCTAGTAATTGCGTTTAACTTTTTACTCTCTTTATAGTCAGTACATAACCTTGCGTCTTTACGGACTTTGTTGAAGGAGGATCTTTGGCACAAAATACGCTCAAACAGGCTAATTTACGCTGAAACGTGCTAAAATTCTACGTTTAACGCGCAATTTTGGTAAAAATGTTAGCTTACTGCACATATAAATAAAAACGGCATGACCTTGTTTGGTGTTGGAGTTGCTTCTAACTAGTCAGTTGCTGTTTAGCTTCCCGAGCGCAGGAACCTCGTCTGGGCCGACCGCGCAAGTACCACCGAAAGAGTGCGCAGGAGAGGCGTAGTAAGGATTACAAGGAGAAACGCGACCGGAACAACGTGGCGGTGCGTAAGAGCAGGGCGAAAGCCAAGATCAGAATTCAACAGGTACGCTTTTTAGAGCTAAAATAGCCACACACACACAGTTGTTAAAAATGGGTCAAAATTTTAAAAAAAGACTTTATTTTAAAAAAAAAAGCTTTTTTTGAAGGCTCAAAAGATTTTTTTTAAAAAATCAATATGCAAATTAAGGGAAAAAGTGGGAAAATTCACGTACATACATGCAATTTTTTGTAAATTCTTTGGAAGCAGCCAACATTTTATCCAGCAACCTGCATAATACTTCTTTTGCATTGAGCCTAACAGCGACTGCGTAAGAAATTCTTCCTTAGGATTCACCTAGAAGTGCCTCTAAAGACAATTTTGGGTGAAATTATGCAGTTACAGGCAGTGTTTAGAGTTGTATTGTCGTTTTCGAACAGGTTTCTCAACTGACTTTAAAAAAAAGCAAAAAATTTTGGCCTTCAAAAATAAATTTTTTTTTAACAACTGTGGTCACACATCAAACTGGTCCGGGCTGGTTTGCCTGCCAGCTGGGGCAGACATGGGCTAGCATTTCGGCTAACGGGGGTAGAATTTTCAATTCCTGAGGGTAGAGTGCGAACAATACCTAAAAAACCCAATACCCCAATACCCAATACCAATACCTGAGACCCCCAATACCCCAATACCCAATACCCAATACTTGCATAGCTGGGCCAAAAAATTCGTTTCAGTGGACAGGTTACATTCTAGTTGTGTACACAAGATTTTTGGCACTGCAATTAAAATTTTTAAGAGGCTGGTTAGGCCGCTGCCCAAGCAGGGCAACAAAATTTTGAAAAATTAGCCTTTCAGAAAGCATTTAGAAGCCGTTTTAGGCGTAAAATTAGCAGAAATTAACAGTTTTGGTACTTAATATTTCGTAATTCAGTCGTTGTTTCTTACTTCCGGCGATTCTTTTCCTAACTCGGCCGAAAATTGTGTGCACCACCGCAATAGCCATGGGTATGGTGCTGGTACATTACTGTGACATTACTGGTGTAGCGCTTAGAAAAGCGTACACTTTAGGAAGTTCTACTAGCGTTCAGTTGATTAGGCTGTCCATAAATGACGACATTCCATAGGGGAGGGGGTCGGCTGAAATGCGACAATAGACAACACACCAGGGGGAGGAGGAGTTAGCAAAAAACGAGGTCGCTTTTTTCGGAATTTTAAGGAACTTTGATTGTATTATTTTCAATTACATTCTGTCAAAGGTTTCTACAATGCAGAAAAGCTTCCCAGAGTGGTTGTAGGGATTTATTCTATTAATTGCTATGCTAAGCACTTTTATCGGGGGGGGGTAAACCGAAAACGACGTCGTCTTAGGGGGATGGGTCCCCTAGAAACGACCCAAGGCAATTTTGGGGGTAAAGGGCTCCAAAAAATCGGGATTTTGGAACGACATCGTTTATGGATGGCTCCTTAACGCGAAAACAGCTTACTAAACCGAATCATCGATCAACTTTTTCGATTTTTTCAGATCAATTTTTCAGGTCAACATCGATTCTTCTCTATTTTTAATTGTCCAGTTTAGTATTGGGTATTGGGGGTAAAAACCCCAATAGCCAATACCCAATACCTGGAAAACACCCCAATACACACAATACCCAATACCCAATACCAGTTTGCACTCTACCTGAGGGCAGACATGGGCTAGCATTTCGGCTGAGGGGGGGTAGAATTTTCAATTCCTGAGGGGGGGGCTGAGGGGGGGTAGGAGCTCCTGAGGGGGGGCTGAGGGGGTGGTAAGCCAAAAAGTCCGATTTTTTGCTAAAATCAAGGTTTTTTTGCTTGTTTTTCATTAAAATAAGCTATTCTGAGCTCATTTACACCTAATCCAGGCATATTTTTATCATAATTTTCTATATAAACTTCTTCCAAAAAATTCCTGAGGGGGGGGTAGCGGCCGGCTGAGGGGGGTAGGTCAGAGCCTGAGGGGGGTCAACCCCCCCTCAGCCCCCCCCCCTTTGCCCATGTCTGCCTGAGGGGGTAGAGGCTGAGGGGGTGGTAAGCCAAAATGTCCGATTTTTGGCTAAAATCAAGGTTTTTGGCTTATTTTTCATTAAAATAGGTTAAAATAAGCTATTCTGAGCTCATTGACACCTAATCCAGGTATATTTTCATCATAATTTTCTGTACAAAACTCTTCCAAAAAATTCCTGTGGGTAGCGGCCGGCTGAAGGGGGTTAGGTCAGAGCCTGAGGGGGGCAGCCCCCGTTTGCCCATGTTTGAGCTGGGGGTCCAGCAGGTTTCGCCCAACAAGAGGAGGACTAGAGAGTTTGACAACTGTCCCAAAACGCCTGGAAATGCACGTAGTCCCAAATAGCGTTTTAGAGCTAAAAACAAGCAAAAATGAAGGCAGAAAACGCGACTCTAAAATCACCAATTTATTTTAAATTTCAGTAGTAGAAACATTTTAAGCAAAGAATTAGTGATTTCTGAGCCAGTTTGTTAGCACTTCAGCTACTACCAATAGTTGTGCTTTTGCGTAAAGCGGAGTGAGAGGTTGGCCATTTCAGCAGGCGGTAAACCCCTCCAAGGGGCCGTTCATAAACGACGTCGTTCCAAAATCCCGATTTTTCGGACCCCCCCTCCCCCCAAAATCGCCTTGCGTCGTTTCTTGGGAACCCCCCCCCCCCTATGGCGACGTCGTTTTCGGTTTACCCCCCCCCCCCCGATAAAAGGGCAGTACATACAGTACTGTCAGGTTTTTTTGTTACCATACTGCGCAATCAATAGAATAAATCCCTACAACCACTCTGGAAAGCTTTTCTGTATGGAGAAACGTTTGACAGAATGTGCATAAATCGAAAATAATGTAATTGAAGTACCCTAAAATTCATAAAAAAGCGACGTCGTTTTTTGCTAACCCCCTCCCCCTCCTGGTGCGTCGTCTATCGTCGCATTTCAGCCGACCCCCCCTCCCCCCCTCTGGAACGACGTCGTTTATGAACGGCCCCCAAGGTCCTAGTACATGTCTGAACATGAATAAAATAATTGCCTAGTTCGAACACGAAACTATTGGTTTCTTTGTGTTTGCGTTGTTCAGAGCCTTTCCGAATCTAATCTGTTAGCATCATACAAGTAACAGGTCATCCACCTAAGGGGTTGGGGTCTGGCCCCGGCCGGAGGTCCGAGCCCAAATTCTAGGGAGTGGGTTGGGCACTAAGAAACGCTAAAAAATCGCAATTTTTCAGCTAAAAGTCGCTAATTTTGGCTTAAACACAGCTAAAAAGTGCCGTTTTACAGTAGATTTTAGCAATTTTTGTGTCTGAAATCGTAAAAAAATTGCGAAAACCTGCTGAGAAAATTTCTTGCCAGAAAAATCGAAGTGGAGGGATGGAAAAAATGGTCTCAGTGGGTCTGCTGGTCTAAGTCGGGTTGGCCTCCCCTCATGTATGAGTAGGATTAGGTGTTGGCCTGAAGGGTGATTTAGCAATGCATAACTGTAGCTCTTAATAAAATCTAAGGGGAGGCCGAGACGGTAGGGCGACCAGCAGCAGACCTGATTATCTCAAACAACTGATTTTACAGATCGAGGAGGAGTACACGGAACTGAAGGCAACGGTGTCCCGTCTGGAGCGCGACAATGCCCGTCTGACGAGAGAGAACGAAGAGATGCGACGCATGATCGCTCAGCTATGCTCCAACGATCAGTCGGTGGTCTGCAGAGCCAAGAAGTCCTTCGGCGGCCATAGAAAGAGGAAGTAGTGTGTGTGAACCAGTTCTGCGCACTTTTGTCCTTAACTCCGTCTGCGGTCTGCTGTTATATTATGGGTCTCTAAAAAGAAAATTCCAAAAAAGTGCTCTTATGTGTGCGCTGGCCGATGCGTAGGAGGCTATTAAACCGGTTTTTTGCCTAGTTTTTTACCTTATTTATACTACTCGTGTCGTTGTGATGCAAAAGTTACGATAGTATAGAAGTCTTGTTCAAAGTTTCTATTCTTGGTGTAATTCGCGGTGTATACTGTGTCTTGTAGTTGGTTTGTGCGGATTATATTTGTCAGTTTGAATTGCAGCTGTGTGTATTTTCTACCCAGTTACTCCAGTGAATTTACAAAAAGATAAAATAAAGTCGAATTGTTGATAGAGCTAAAGTTGCCTGGGCATGCCCACGTTCTTGTCTCGAACAAACATGTGGCTTCGTGGTTTTCCCCTCCAGCAACGGTAAAACCCGATGATCGGAACCCCAACACGACTTATCCACACTTCGGATGTTCTGCCTTTAAAAGACAAACCGGTGTTTTTAATTTTTGCAGTAGTTCTGTTGATCTATTCGACTAATTTCTGCCCGTTATAAACAAAACACAACTCTTCATTCTTTCATACAAACACAGATTCATTTTTTCATAAAAATACATACACGTACATCACAAAATCAAATCAGTTTTCACATATCCCTAAATCATAACATAAACCCATATGCCTGTAATTATAGTCATCTGGGCTAATTTCATTCAAGAAAAATCATTTTTATTAGAATAGGTAATTTTCACTCAAAACGGCTACAAATTCTTGAAAATACTGTATGTCTAGTGTAAAATATTGTGGTGCTGGGGTCCAATACAGCAAAATACCCCAATAAAACCGAATACCCAATATATTGATTAATACCCAATCTCTAACCGATTTTGACCGATTTATTCTACCCTCTATTAAATATTATTATATTTATATCGATTTATTCTATATAGTATTCTACCCTCGGAATTCGGGTTCAATCCACCGGACATGGCTCAAACCCCATACCCGTCCCGTCCACGTGACCAGTGGCGTATCCAGGGGATGTAGGCGCGGTGCACCACTTTTCGGTGGAGGTAGGAAGAGAAAGTCTGTAAAAAATGAGAGAAACTAATGAACTGTGTACTAAACCTGTCTACTTTATGCTCAAAATGTCTTTTAAATACGTAAAGGCCACTTAATCTATGTACTAAAACTTGTAATTTCGGTTAATTTTATGCTCGGAATGGTGACCGGTATTCGGTATTATACGGTATTTTTCGCTATACGGTGTTTTTTATACCGTATAATATCCTATTGTTTTAAACACTGAATTATTCAGTTCTTCCTCGAAAAATCAGCTATTTTTGATTCCAGAACAACAATTTTTGGCAAATTCCTCCGAATTTGGTGATTTGTTTTGAATTTTTCAAGTAAATTTTCAGTTTTTCAAAAAATCAAACGGAAGGAAAGCGTTCTAAACTAGTAATAGATTGGGTTTCGCACAATAGGTATGTATAAGTCGAATTTTTGCAGTACTGTAGTTCAATTTTTTATTTTGTTCAGTTTTGTTTATTGACCTACGTACACAACTTTGTGACCGAAATTGTAATATTTTATTGCTGTGCAACAAAAATTGCACGTTGTTCTCTTCTACTGCTCACTCAGAAAACCTACTGCAGTACCGAATTTTATGTCATTAATAGAATTTATATTAATCTTCACGATTTCTGAATATTCTGATTTAACTAAGCGTTTCTCGCGTATTGGAGCATAGCATACTATGCGGTATCATACGGTATCGAAAATGCTTTCCGGTATGCGGTATTTTTATACCGGTCCCATCCATTCTCCTCGCAATGACTTTTAAACGCGTTTTTGAAGGCTAATTTTGCTGAATTTTTTATCCTTTCAAAATTTTACACCCCTTTGCAAAATGCTGGATACGCCACTACATGTGCATTGCACTGCACGTGACACCAGAGGGCTCTCGACTAAGTCTCCCCTCGCCATCGCCGGAAGGAATGACTTAGAGAGCAGGTAGAAGCTGGATGGCCTGCAGCAGGTCTCGGGCGGCTGCTCTGTTGGCCAGCTTGCTACAAACCAGCTTTACTATGACGTATAAGATTCGTTTGTTGGCGTCAGCTGAGCCGCGGCTCTCGTCGTGCAGCTGTTGATGACGTAGACACAAGTGTCGCAGGTGGTAGGTGAGGGCCTCTTCCGCTGCAAAATGCTAATTGAATAAAAGGTGGAAAGTAAGGCTTGCTTTAATAGCAGCATCGGTAGATTTTTATCTTTTCACCACCTTTCTTTTGCTTTTGTGTTGGTCTAAGTAAAAAGATATTCTAACTGCTTTGAAAGAAAGTACAAGAGCTACGTTTTCAGCTGCAAATTATGTACTGTAGATTATGTAGAGCTGGCTTGGTGGTTTATAGAGATGAAACAGCATACATGTACTATGGGGGTTTGGGGGTTACCCCCCTAGCTGAAAAGACCAACCCCCCTCACCCCCCCGAGAGAGGTTAAGGGAACCCCCCTGACCCAAAAATACAAGTACTAGTAGTGGCTCCAGTACTAACAAACTGGCTCAGGAATCAGTAATTTTTAGCCTAAATTTCGCTTCGTGGGGGTACAATGTACATAGGTGCAAATACTGTACTTCGCCGAGCTTCTGAGCGCGTGGGAGTACAGAAGCAGAAGGTTTCGAAACTTTTTACTATGCTTTTATCATCGAATTTTAGTGGTATACAATCATACATGTAACAGGTCATCCGCCGAAGTGGGGAGGGCGATTGGGGGGTCTGGCGCCGGCCGGGGGGTCTGAGGCCAAATTTTGGAAGGGGGTCGGACACTAAAAACGCTCAAAAATCGCAAAAAATCGCAATTTTTCGGTTAAAAATCGTCAAAAATCGCTAAATAGCTAAAAAGTGCTGGTTTACAGGCGGTTTTTACAATTTTTGTGTCCGAAATTGCAAAAAATCGCAAAAAAATTGCTTGAAAATACATGCCAGAAATCAGAGGGGGTCGGAAAAATAGTCTCGGGGGGGGGGTTGTCTCACATGGGGGGTCTGGCCTAAGTCGGGTGGGGGGCCAGACCCTCCTGTTACATGTATGCATACAATAGAAACTGTTCTATTTGGGTTACTGTAACTTTGATTTTTTGCAGCAGAATGATAAGCTGTTCATTAATTTATCAAGCAGATAATAGGATTTTAGTATATCTGGATTAACCAAACGAAAAAAACGATCGATATGGCAAAAAATGAAAGAAAAATCTTTTAGTGGGGCAGTTAGCAGAAACTTCGAAGCTTTTTTTGGGGGGTTAGCCGCTGAATTTCACAGAACTTCTCAGGGAAGTAAAAAATATTGCATTTTTGAGTGTTGAAATTTATGGACGGTCCGTTACCATTGAGGTCAAAGTTGGGAGTGGCGAAGGTGTCGGCTCGGTTGGTGTGGAGACAGAGCAAAGTCAGAAACAGCAGGAAGCAGGGAGTCATTTCGTGAGTTTGGCCTCAACACTCCTGCTGCATCGTGCTTAATTGGATCGGTGCACTCACTTTAACGAGTCTTCGATGCTGCTGCGTGCTTTCTCTCTCTCTCACGCTACCAATCAAACGCCTAGGTCTGGTTTATTCATAACATGTGCGTTACACGGTGTCTAACGGAGATGTATGGGCGAGTCAGACTTTAAAAACTACTGTCATTAAACTTACTAACCGAAAGTTTTGAAACGCGTTGTCTGAAGATCCAGGATTCTTATGGAACCCGCACAAAATCGCGTTGCGCCGTTTGCAGGATCCCCTAAGGAAGCTGGTGTGCCAAAAACAACCCAGCAGATTTTTTTACTGCAGTATTAAACCGCAAATCTCACCCGATTTAAATGAATATTTATGGATGAAAGACAAATAAATTCGTGAAAGATTGTCGAAATTTGCATTAAAAAACTGGACTTGGTTCCCGAGATATTTGCCCTCAAAGTCGAAACAGAGATTTTGGCTATGAACGAAAGGGATTAAAACTACCCAGCAGATACTTTTACTTTTCAACCCGTAAATCTTAACCGATTTGAATGAATCCTTTTTAAGTGAAAGACGGATAAATTCTTGAAATATTGTTTAAAACGTTGTTAAACTATACTTTACTTGGCTCCTAAGGTGTTTGCCCTCAAAATCAAAACAGATTTTGGCAATGAACAAGAGCGATTCCGTTGCATTTCATAATAAAACAGATTTCTACTGCTGGCGGTTAACGTCACGAGGCTTTCCTGGTGACACACACGCACGTTACTTCACCAGTAAGGTCTCTAGCCCCCAGCAGTAGGAATCTGCTATATTATGAAGTGCAACGGAATGAAAAATTCGCTCTTCTACTAATAAAAGTAGTGTATTTGTCTGTCCAATCTGTCAAGAATTTATCTATCTTTCATTCTTCATTCATTGTTTGTTTTGTTCATAATAGTACGTATGTATGTGCATCATCTGAGCATTTATGTACAGATTTGTATCCTCCATGTCCTGGTCGTTTCAACTCCATTTTACTGCTTGGAAAAAAGTAGTACAGACTGTATAAAGTAATAAATAAAAGTCATTTGCCAAAAATACACGTACTAGCTAGGTACGTGGTATGTACAACATAGACTG
The DNA here is from genome assembly GCA_030248155.1 of Sabatieria punctata. Lineage (NCBI taxonomy): Eukaryota > Metazoa > Nematoda > Chromadorea > Araeolaimida > Comesomatidae > Sabatieria > Sabatieria punctata. The sequence continues at coordinate 27,473 of JASANB010001643.1, forward strand.
TCCGAAAAGATCAATAGTAGCGTTCAAGGTTGCGACTCGTGCGCGCTCGAGAAACGGTGGCCCTGTATGACGTCTAAAATTACGTAGATCTGTAGACTACAGACAGGACATCTAGACTATCCCGTACCACATCCTCCAGACTATCCGATTTTCTCCGATTATCCTGAACGAACCTGGAGTCGGTCGAGCCTCTACGACGATATTTCTGAAAGAGAGCAGTAGTAAGCTATGAAGAGAATGAGTAAGTGCTGAGACAGAGGTATTGGGTTGGTAGCGCTGGTATCGGGAGTGCTCACTGAAGTCACCGCTGCTCCGACTCAACCAGCCGTCGTATGGGTCGTACGATCCAGTCTCACTGCGACTTCGGCGATGTCTCGTCTACAACAACGCAATACACGTATCGTAAAGCCATAGGTCGAAGGGGAGGGGCTTTAGGCAGGAATGATGGAGGGTTTGAGCCCAAATTTGGTAGGTCAAAATCGCTAAAAATAAGGTAGTATTCTCCAGAAAGAAACGGTCAAAATCGCTCTGTACTAAAAATCGCTAAAAAGTGCTGAGATGAGACTGAGATTTATTTTGTAGTGACTACTAAAACTGCAAAACCAATCGCTAACTACAAATTTTTAGGGTATTATGATGTCATCAAGACTACAAATTGACTACAACTACATACAGTCCGTCAGTGGGGGAGGGGGGTTTCCGTCAGGTGAGGGCTCGAGGGGGTACAAAATTTCAAAAAGCTCCAAAACGCCTGGAAATGCGTATTTAGCACGTTTTTTTTAGTAAGGAGGCTAAAAATCGCTGCCAAATAGCGTTTTCGAGCTAAAAACAAGCAACAAAATCGATAAAGAGGACTTCCCAAAAGCACAGATTTCTCGTTTAAAACATCAGCAGTGGAAACGCCAAATTGGGATTCCAAAGGCTTTTCAGACGAATTTTAAGCAGAAATTAGTTATTTCTGAGTCAGTTTGTTAGTACTGGATCAGCTACTAGTACTTGCATTTTGGGTCGAGGGGCCTTAAACTGTTTCGGGGGGTGAAGGTGGTTGGCCTTTTTAGCTAGGGGATAACCCCAACCCTTTAGTACATGTACACATACATGGGCCGGGGGGGTCTGGGGGGGTTGCCCACCCCCCAACTTGGGCTCGACCCCCCCCAAACGACCCCACCCACCCACCTGAAGCCAACTTTTGTTCCTGACCCCACCCACCAAAATCGCCGCGACCCCCCCCAAACCGGCAGGCCCACCCCCAAATTTTCGGATTTTGACTACCCCCAACCCATTTTTCCGGCCCATGTATGCATGTACTGTATGATACAATTCCAGCCAGCACAGTTGGTGTAGTGGATTAGGCCGTATAGCCACTGTGCGCGACAGGTCGTGCGTTCAACCTCTCGGCGCGGAAAGTTTGCTGCAAAGAGTGAGTTGGTCGTCGGCACAAAGCTCCACCCAGGCCACCGAAAGCTGGTGACAGCAAGTAGGCAAAATGGGAACCGACTGGATCTGCCTAAGCACCGAAGCCCTTCCACAAAGCATGCCGCGTTTGTTTGTTTGTTTATGAGTTCCACTGTCCTTTCGGACAGCTCAGGACACCCCTCGCTCTTTTCAGAGCCCTTCAATGGGGTAGCCCTGTTGGAGAAGAAGATCTACGATGTCGGAAGCTGTCTGAGAAAGGGAGCCCTCTGGCATATGGGGCGCACCGGCGGCCGTCGGGAGCTGTCAGAATCATGGCATCAACACGCCGGCCGCCCTCCTATTGACCGGCACTCAGCAGCATGGCTAGGATTGGCTGGCAGTGAATGAAGGGCAGCGTCCGAGATGACCAATCACGGGGTCCCGAAATGGACCACACGAGTCTGAACGCAGGCCGTAAGGCCCCCGCAAATCGGATCGGATCCGATCGGGTACTAAACGTGTTGTACGTATTTGATTCTAAAGTAAAAAGTTGCGTTTCATCATTGAAATCCCTTAGCACAGGTAAAGTTAAGTTGCCTGAGTTCGGTAAACTGATGATGATGAATGAAGTCTAACCTGAGGGCGGTTGCTGGCTCGCGACGGCTGAGACCAACTCTTTGCGTACTGCTCACTACCGGACACTGAATGGTCGACTCGCATCGGTCCGTTAGAACTGAAAGTAATTTGTCTTTTGTTCAGATCATCGATTTACCTATCATCGGTTTGGTCTATCAGTTGCTAAGCTGAAATTTTAACACAACCCAAATGTTAGTGCACAACTGGTGTTCGAAGCGACAGATTTGGCAAATTAAAAATTCTGGGGCCCACCCTGTTTCTGGATCTCTTAACCGATTACTTACGTTCGCAGTCCGGAGCGAGTTTGGATGTCTCGATTCGTTTCCACTTCTTCATTCTTGCGTTTGTTGTGAGCCTCCAGGCTAAGTGGATTTCGAAATAATAATTCGAACGTACGTGTACGTACGTACAATGTAGGTAGCACAGAACAATAAAGAATGCGGTGTAGTAATGTCGAAGTACCTAGTATCCAGAGATCCATTAGGAAGGCAGTACCAGGCGTTGTCCCTGAACTTTTCCCCAAAGCCCACCAGAATGTAGGCACCTTTGTTTTCCAGTTCAGAAACAGAGTTTACGCTCCGACCGTCCATTGACACCAATCTAAGCCATACTTACGTTCAGCACATATCGCCGCACACTGGCTAGCATCTCGGATGAGTGCAGTAGTATTTTGACATAGGGAAGGGGCTGACTGAAGTTGAGAGGGTGCTAATACGTAAAGTCAAAAAGTCTTGCGGCGTAATTAAGTTTTTTTGGAGAATATTTCGCTAAACACCTATTTTAAGCATATTTTATAATTCTACTTCTACGATATGACTCGGTAAAATTTAGACACTGCATACGCATCATAGATGAGCCAAGCCAATTTAGTATAATGTTTGAGCTCTCTCATATACTGACAAGAAGTTTTATTTTCATCAGTTTTTCTGCTACAATATGCACAGTATATTTTAATGAAAGCCAGTCAGAAAACACCCTCCTTCCTCTAAACAATTTTTAGAAATTCGATCACGCCGCCACCCCGACTGGCCCAAATGCCCTGCGCGTCTGTACCCCTTTGCCTACTGTATGCCCATGTCTGAGTACCGCATTTGTGACGATAATAAAGGAGTAGAAAAAATAAACACACCTGTCTACTTATCAGACAAAAACTACTTGCTCTACTTCCACTTACAGTCAGGAACTTAACGCCGTTTATGGTACCGACACCATATATGGAACCGGTACCTAGGGTAGTGGCCATGGGTGCCGGTACCAATGCGCAGGTAGGGGTACCATATATGGTAGACCGGCTTACTTGTTCACCTACTTTAAGGCGTTCATTTTGTGTTTCTTGGCCACCTCTTCCAGAACAAACGGCATTTCTTTCTTCAGTTGGTGGCGAGTGAAGCTGACTCTAGTGGCTGTCCAGCCCCAGCCGTTGCGGAAGACGCTACAATTTAGAGTGAAGATCAAACAACCAGATCAGACAGTTGGTTGGCTCATACAAAATGTGCAGTTTTTGAGGGTAAACTTGGTCTTTGCGGTTCCAGACTCGCTCTTCCGGATTCGATCTGGGGACCAGAGGTTTCAGCACGAACGAAGGCTCCCGATCTATCAGAGGAGGCATCCTACTCGTGCTCTTCGGAGAGAAATAGTGTCTAGCTGTGTAGTCCCTGAACTTACCATTCACAATAAATAAAACATAGAGAAATTGGTGAAGCGCTTACTGAAGCGAGCCCTGCACTTTTTTGCCGTTCGACATCTTGGCTGCCAGCACGAAAATTAAACGGCGCATCCGTTTCTGTTGCTAGTTACCGGTTACCATAACAGGACGACGGCTAATTCGATTTGCCGCCCACAGATTCTAACTAGCAACCAACATACTACATATTATCCTCTCTACGCAATTGCTCTAGTAGAGCATACACAAACAAGTAACGCAAAATTATACTTAAAAGCGTTCATCGCAACCAAGCTAATCCGATTTATTTAAACAGACCAGATAGAAATAAGAACTGCGTAGCATCCTAAAGGGTTCCTACGGTAAGAGATTTCAGCAGCTCAATGTTAAGATAAGATTATTGGTTGAAAAATGCCCGACTGTAAAGCTGCTTCTACATACTTGCTAGATTCCTAACAGCATCCATCTTCCATGTAAATCGTAACACACAGAAAATCGACACAACAGAGTAGCACCGGAACCACGAAGAGCAGAGTACGCAATAAATACTGTATGATACATTATCAAAAACACAAATCAAATATGTACCTTCTTCAGTGGAAATTTTAGGGGACGAGTGCTGGGTAATAAACCAGGTATGTGAGATGTGTTTTCCGCTAATTTTTTCCGAAAAAAAAAACACCGGTTTCTTTCCTAAGGGTCGGAAAAAACATAAATCGTGGAAAAAGCTAAAGCTAAAAATAGCTAATTTATGTAATTTTTCAGTAAAAATCAGTAAAAAATGGACCTTTGCGATGTATAATCGGCCAGACTAACTCAAAACTGTTGAAAAAAAAAAACAACAAATTTGGTAATCTAAAACAAAAGGCAAACAGCAGTAAGAAAACATATCGTAAAAAATCTCAAATTTGGGCTCAAACACAGCTCATAAAAAGTGCTGTTCTAGCAATTTCTTTTGGCAATTTTAGTGTCTAAAATTAAATTCTAAAAAATCGCAAAAAATTATTTGATTGGGGGTCTGGCCTAAGTCAGGTGGGGGCAGATCCCACGGACCTCCTGTTACAAGTATGCCTAATAGGTTATCCGCCGGAAGAGAGTTAGATTTAAGCCTAAATTCGTGTGAGGAAGGGATCAATAAGAAATCATTAGAAACAAAGCACAGTTTTCGCCGGTAATCTAAGCTAAAATATAGCTAACAGTAGCCGTTTTACAGCCGATTTTAGTGTCTGAAATTGCAAAAAATAAAACTGGCCTAAAGATTAGGCGCTCGAGACCCAACCCTAGACCTCTTACAGGTATGGTTTGGTCAAAAGGACGCAGTAACAAAACGCAACAAGCACAGTAAACAGCCTACACTCGGACCGTTACACTATTATGCAAAGCTACCCAGCGAAAGCGCCAGCTCTGGCGATCCCGGAAAAAGTGGAAAGTTGGAAACTATCAGAATACTAAAACTCGAGATCTGGCTACTGACGTGAAATTCGAAGATGGGCCAAATTTCCAATTTCAAGACAAAAGAGCAATTCTTCCGGGCCGGACCAAGGTAATACATAGCTGTTATAATATCGGGCAGACCAATAAATCAGCCTTTCTCCTGTTCAACCACATCATCATAAGAGGGGGGCTGCTGGTCGGCCGGAGGGGCTGAAGGAGTCAATTGGTCAACAAGATCATCTGCCGGAGGAGAGGGGGCGTCCGGGGGAACGTAGGAATAGCCGACAGTGGCCGCTGGCTGTAGGCTCTGCTGCTCCCTCAGACGACTGCGTTGTTTGTCCCGCAGGAAGCAGCAAACCCGATGCAACAGAATTTGGAGCCACACACGAACAGCCACTAACACCGCAGAGAGCAGCAGAGCTATCAACGGGCCAGCGTAGACCCTTCTGAAAGACACTTTTAACAGTTTCCTCATCACACCACACATCTACATTGTAGAGGCGTTCGACTTCGACCTCTCTTCTCTGCTATGGTGAATGAAACCTAATCTGCGCAAACAATGTTCCGTTTTAACGCTAATTTGCGCAACGGAACGCAAGAAATGCAAAAGCTACACAAGTGAAATCACAGCCGCTTAACGAATATAGTGCAATTGTATGCAGAAGTTTCAAAACCCTCAGTATTTTCCATTTTCAAGACTTCTGGAAAAGCTCCTTTGAGGTGTTGCTGGCAGATCCTAGTGGTGTGTGCAGGAGCGTTGTCCTGCAGGGAAACACTGTTGATTTTGAAACTTTTGCATACAATTGCACTATATTGGTTCTATAAGCGGCTGTGATTTCACGGCGTAGCTTTTGTATTTCTTGAGTAAGAACCGTTTTTATGAGACCATTTTACGATACTAACAAATTCATTTAAATTTCCCGCCTAAATTTGAATTTTCGCGCCAAAATGATGGCACAGTTAGACAGACCCATTGGGCACCTACCCTGCAAATTTGGTTCACATTAGTAGAGAATTGACTGAAAACGGGTAATTTTAGTGAACCCCAAAATGTTAGCTTTGGAAACAACGATAAATTCCGATTTTTGCCAACTTTGAAAATCGGATTCTGGCGCGTATTTTGAGCGAGGGTTTTGAAACTTCTACATAAAATTGCACTATTTACTCGTCGTTCATTTAATAAAAGATTCATTGAAATCGGTTGATATTTGCGGTTCCTACTAGAGTGCGAACAATACCTGAAAAACCCAATACCCCAATACCCAATACCAATACCTGAGGCCCCCAATACCCAATACTTGCATAGCTGGACCAAAAATTGCATTTCAGTGGACAGGTACATTCCAGTTGTGTACACAAGATTTTTGGCACTGCAACTAAAATTTTTAAGAGGCCCTGGTTGGGCCGCTGCCCAAGCAGGGCGAGAAAAATTAGCCTTTCAGAAAGTATTTAGAAGCCGTTTTGGGCGTAAAATTAGCAGAAATTATCAGTTTTGGTACTTAATATTTCGTAATTCAGTCGTGTTTCTTACTTCCGGCGAATTTTTTTCCTAACTCGGCATTAGAAATGTCACCATTTTTATATTAGATAAGAACAGAGAAATTAATTACTGGTGTAGCGCTTAGAAAAGCGTACACTAGGAAATTCTAATAACGTTTAGTTGATTAGGCTGTCCATAAACGAGAGGGTTCGTTCCAGAGGGGGAGGGGGTCGGCTGAAATGCGACGATAGACGACACACCAGGAGGGGAGGGGGTTAGCAAAAAACGACGTCGCTTTTTTGGAATTTTAGCGAACTTTGATTGTATTATTTTCAATTTAAGTACATTCTGTTGAAGGTTTCTACACACCGAAAAGCTTCCCAGAGTGGTTGTAGGGATTTATTCAATTGATTGCGCAGTATGGTAAGCAGAAAACATCACAGTACTGTATGTACTGCACTTTTATCGGGCGAGGGGTTAACCGAAAACGAACCTTAGTGGAAGGGGGTCCCCAAGAAACGAAGCAAGGCGATTTTGGCGGGAGTGGCTCCGAAAAATCGGGATTTTGAACGACGTCGTTTATGGACAGCTGCTTAACGCGAAAACAGCTTCCTAAACCGAGCCATCGATCAACTTTTTCGATTTTTTACATATCAATTTTTCAAGTCAACATCGATTTTTCTCTATTTTTAGCCGTCCCAATTAGTATTGGGTATTGGGGGGTAAAAACCCCAATACCCAATACCCAATACCTGGAAAACACCCCAATACACCCAATACCCAATACCCAATACCCAATACCAGTTCGCACTCTAGTTCCTACAATAAAAAAATTGCGGTGTTGTAATTTTTGACGGACTTTGTATTTTCTAAAAGTTAGGGGGACCCCTAGAACCCCACTGCGTTTTTTGTCAGTAACTCGGCAGCAAAATGTCGCGACTTTTTACGAAACCCTGCAAAAGGCAAACCGTTCGCGGGAAGTGTTCAAGCCGACAACCAAGATAACTGCAGCAGCAGACAAAATCCATATCCAGTAGAGTAAGAGATAGGGCATGAGAAGCTTCCAACGCTCTCTTCTCAGTGCCAACAACAACAGCACGAACAGACCCACCGCCACGCAAGCCACCACTAGCGAGCCCAGCACTGAAACCACAGCTCACCTACAACCACAGACTAGGGCCAGCCAGACCAGCAACCCAGTCCACCCCTCCAGTCTTTCTGGCAACCAAGTTTATGGCAATTTATACAGGGTGTGCCAAAAAAAACAACCCAGCAGACTTTTGGCTGTAGCAACCGCAAATCGCAACCGATTTGAATGAAGCTTTTTTAAATAAAAGATAAATAAATTCTTGAAAGACCGATGAATCGCTTATTAAGATAGCCTGCTTAGTTCCCGAGATATTTGCCCTCAAAGTCAATCAAAACAGAGACTTTGGCAGTGAACAAGAGCGATAAACGCAACCCAGCCGATCTTTTACTTTTGCAACCATGAATCTTAACCGATTTGAATGAATCCTTTTTTGAATGAAAGATTGATAAATTCTTCAAAGATTGGTGCAATTTTTATTGAGATTCACTGCTTGGTTCTTGAGATATTTGCCCTCAAAATCGAAACAGATTTTGGCAAAGAACAAGAGCGATTCCGTTGCACTTCATAATAAAGCAGATTCCTACTGCTGGGGGCTAATGGCACTTTACTGTTGAAGTGAACCGAGTTTCTGTGTCACCAGTAAAGCTTCCAATAACCCTCAACAGTAGCAGGAATCCGTTTTATTACGAAGTGCAGCGGAAAAAGAAAAATTCCCTCTTGTTCACTGCCAAAATCACAGTTTTGATCTTGAGAGTGAATATCTCAGGAACTAAGCAGAGTAGATTAATAAACGTTGCATCAATCTTTCAAGAATTTATTTATCTTTCATTTAAAAAAGAATTCATTCAAATCGGTTGAGATTTGCGGTTGCTACAGCGAAAAATCTGCTGGGTTGTTTTTTTGGCACACCCTGTATAATTTCAGACACTAAAATGTCCTATAAACCAGTGACGCTTAGCTATTTCAGCCTAAATTAACCTTTTGTTACGATTTTTAAGAGTGACAGGCGGTTATTCTATCTAGGTGTCCACTCTTCCCAGACAAATCTCAAACTTTTGTCTCAGATTGGGCTAAAATTTTGTATTTTAGTGGTTTAATTCTGACGTAAAGAGATTTTAGCATATTCTCGGCCCGTTTAGAATCTGATTTCGGGAGAAGACTAATCGAAGAGCACGGTAGGCACCTGCAGCCGCAGAGGCACGATCGAGCAACACAACGAAGACAGCCGCACCAACCACAGTGACCACATCCAGCACGCCGATCACCAGTGCGCACGATCTCAGATGCAGACAACAGACTCGGTACCGACCAGACTCTTCCGCCGACGGCACCAGAGACTGCGACATCTCAGCTCAGCTCACTTGCCTTGTTGCAAGTTCTCAAACACCACCATATTGATGCGCAGACATGGGCAAAGGGGATCTGAGGAGGGTTGAGTCAAATGGTTCGTTCTCGGTCAGTTCATTTCTTTATCGGTTTGGCTCAAATTTTTTCAGCAAAAAGTAAAATGACAACTGGCTACATATTGTGCAAGTTCAGTGCTACAATTCTGACTCGTGCTGGTTTTATGTGGCGAAAACTAAAATGCTGGAATTTCAAAAGCATGGCTAAATCTGACTTTTCTTCGTAAAACTGGTAAAAAGACGATTCTGAAGAATTTCGATTTTGAGTTCTATTCTATCACTGTGGGGAAGGTTTCTGAGAGGTGGACCAGACTTTAAATAAATATCTGTTTATTCATTTGTCTAACTTCCAACTACAATCTGTGTTGATTATCAACATATTGGTGCTTTGACTCCAGAAGGTATAGATTTCTTAACTATGGGATTTTCGATCATCTTTTTGAAATTCACCCCATTTTGGTGTCATTTGAGCAAGAGCGCTACCCAGTGATGTTATGTCCAATGGCAACAGACGTGAGGGGGGGGTAGAATTTTCAATTCCCGAGGGGGGTGGTAAGCCAAAAAGTCCGATTTTTTTACTACCCCCCTGCTACATATACTAGGTTTTCTGACACGGCAAATTCAATGGCTTGATCCATTTGTGCATAGGACCATGTGATCAATCGATAGCCAGCAATGGCCATCCATGGTTCTCTATGATGAAGGCCATTTTCCATAGTAAAACTCCAAAACACCCCCCACGGAAATGACCTTTTCTCTGGGGGGGCGAGCAAACTCAGACCCGTGCTATGCAGCGTTCGAAAGCTCACATCATGGGCTTTCAGAATCTGTAATAAGATTTATGGTGATTTTTGTTGTTTCGAAAATAATCGATCCCGAAGTATCCATTAATCACGATTTTATCAGTTTTCAGCAGCCAAATAAAATGGTTTGGCATGAAAATTTAATGAGCATACTAGGTTTTCTGAATGGCGTGATCCATTTGTGCATAGGGTCATGTGATCAATCGGTAATCAGTACTTGACCCATTATTGATTTTCTTGTTGTGCATCCAATACAACCACACAGACCAGATGTTAAGAGATTTCTGGCATGCTGATTTCGATTATGTTACCCATTAATAGCCATGATCTCTGTGTCAATCAATATCTGATATCGATCGGCTATAAATTATCGATTTTTTGTTACACAACCGATACACCCAGACCAGATGATAGAGTTTTTCTCGCATATAGTATGGTATGTATAGTGCATTAGTTCAGTTACACAGCATCATGTAAGTGTGGATGTAATTTGAGTTGTTCTTGAAGTGTGACAACTGTCGGGTTCTCGCGCACTGAAAACAGTTGGTAAGGTACACACGCAGAAATAAGCTATGTGTGGTAGTAGTTCTATTTCCTTCATCGCATCTAGTCGAAGCGAAAGGTCGTTTGCTTGGATACATTTGTAGTTATGGGCTCATTGTCTGAAATCAAATGTAGTGAGTTGTGAATTGGAATTATACAAAGCAGTACATATGTAACATACAATATCCCCTCCCCTCGGCGGAAACCCCCACTCAATACCCCTCCCTCGACCACAAAACCCCCCACACCCCCTCGACAGACCTCCCCCCTTCTGGTGGGAGAAAATTTTCGATTTTTAGGGCGTTTTTTGGCATTTTCCAGGACCCCCACCTCCTCCGGATTTTTCCGATGTCGCGAATGAATTTTGCGTAGCAGAAAACCCCAATTTGGTAATCCCATTTTCCTTGTTAGCTGATTTAGTGAGGTGCTGAAAATTGATAAAATCGTGATAAATCGATACTTCGGATCGATTATTTTTGAAACAACAAAAATCACCATAAATTTTATTGCAGATTCTGAAAGCCCATGATGTGAGCTTTCGAACGCTGCATAGCACGGGTCTGAGTTTGCTCGCCCCCCAGAGAAACGTTCATTTCCGTGAGGGGTGTTTTGGAGTTTTACTACGGAAAATGGCCCTCATCAGAGAGTACCATGGATGGCCATTGCTGGCTATCGATTGATCACATGATCCTATGCACAAATGGATCACGCCATTGAATTTGCCGTGTCAGCAAACCTAGTATGCTCATTAAATTTTCATGCCAAACCATTTTATTTGGCTGCTGAAAACTGATAAAATCGTGATTAATGGATACTTCGGGATCGATTATATTCGAAACAACAAAAATCACCATAAATTTTATTACAGATTCTGAAAGCCCATGATGTGAGCTTTCGAACGCTGCATAGCACGGGTCTGAGTTTGCTCGCCCCCCAGAGAAAAGGTCATTTCCGTGGGGGTGTTTTGGAGTTTTACTATGGAAAATGGCCTTCATCATAGAGAACCATGGATGGCCATTGCTGGGTACCCAGAGGGAGTTGGGCGGAACTGCTTTAGGGTTTTACTTTGGGGCCATAGGGATGTCCAACGCACACCATATCGCCCGATTCCGCCGACCCCCCACTATACATGTCTGCCTGATGGCCGCCCGATCTCGGTTGACAATGACAATTAATTAATTAACTTTCTTATGACAATACGACTCCGGAACGTGCCCTATACTGATGCGTACCCCTAGGGGTATTTTGAAATTTGGAAAACAGGCCACTCCGGAGCGTGAGGAGAGTTTTTGCCCACACAGTTGGTGCGTGGTTTAGACCGCACAGCCACTGTGCGCGACGTTGTCGTGCGCTCATCCTCTCGGCGCGGCAAAAGTTTCTTTCAGCAAATAGTTGGTCGTCGGCACAAAGCTCCACCAAAGGCTGGTGATAGCTAGTAGGTAAAATGGCCACTCCACAAAGCATGTCGCGTTGGGAAGAAGATCTACGATGTCAGAAGCTAAACCAACTGTGCTGGGAGCCCTCTGGCATATGGGGCACCGGCGGCCGTCGGGAGCCGTCAGGATTATGGCATCGACACGCCGGCCGCCATACATGTAATAGCTCCGGACCGACCTGGGGTAGGGGGTTTTCCTCAGGTGGGGTTGGGGTCGAAGGGGGGTTTCGCCCAGATGGGGGTCCCGAATTTCAAAAAGCTCCAAAACGCCTGTAAATGCGTTTAAGCACGTTTTTTTGCGCAAGGACTGCCAAATAGCGTTTTTGAGCTAAAAACAAGCAAAAAATGACAAAAAGGGCTTCCAAAAACACCGATTTCTCTTAAATATCAGCAGTGGAAACGCCAAATTCGGTTTCCAAAGACTTTTCAAGTGAATTTTAGGGAAAAAATTAGTGATTTCTGACCCAGTTTGTTAATACTGGAGCCACTACTAGTACTTGTATTTTTGGGTCGGGGGATTCCTTAACCTGCCTCGGGGGTGTGAGGGGGTTGGCCTTTCCTGCAGGGGGAGTAACTCCCGAAACCCCCCTAGTACATGTATGCCGGCCGCCCCCTGGTGACCGGCGCCCAGCAGCCAGTGAAAGAAGGGCAACGTCCGAGATGACTAATCACAGGGGCAGCGAAATGGACGTCGAATTCGATCGTAGACCGTAAGGCCCCCCGCAAATCGGATCAGAATCGGGGTATTTTTATGTTTTTAAAACAGGCCCTCCGGAGCGTGCCCCATTCTGATGCGTCCCCTAGGGGTATTTCTATGTTTTTGAAACAGGCCCTCTGGAGCGTGCCCTATTCTGATTCGTCCCCGGAAGAACAGCAGAGATCATACACTAAAATAGAAGAAATAAAGTGAAAATTGGTACCGGAAGAAACTTGAATTGCAGCTTGAAACTGAGGCCTAAAGTTACGCGAGCCTAATTGTGGAGCGCACCCTGCCAACTGGCAAGGCAGTTTAAACTGCCCGCCGCGCCGCTCTGCCTCTCCCTCGCTCTCGCTGGCGCTAATTGGCCCCCGAGGCAATAGCCAAGACTTGTGCAGACACCAAGTCTCCGATTGCACTTACAGTACATGGATGTTTACTAAGAGACCACATGCAGTGCAACAGAGCGTAAGCTCTTCTCTTACACATAATTACAATCGATAGTCAGCGCACTTGCTATTTATTCCTGTTACTGTTATAGGACATAGTCGGAATAGACAGTTAGTAGTTCAGTAATCATAACTACACATAGAATAAAAGCCAGAGTCAAGCGTACTGGTCGATTGCCATTTGTCTTCTCTGCGGAACAGTCGCACTTTCTCGTCTTGGTGCTGCTCTCTGTACAAAATTATGTTTTGTTGTCGCTCTTCTTCTTCGCGAGCTTCCTCCAATGCGCGCAACTGCTCTTCCCCTCTACGCCGCTCCTCCTCTTTGCGCTCACGCTCTTTCTCGCGCTCTCTTTCACGCTGCCGCGCTTGCTCATAGTTTTCTTCTTCTATGCGCTACCAGTGCTGTTCCACATTAGCGGCAATTCTGTTTTTCAGCTCTTACTGATTGCGACATGTTATGGTCGCTTCCTGGTCCTCATCACTCCTCTCTTTCCATTCCTTGCCTGCCTCCTCGCGCGTGGGTCTTTTATATCATCACCTTATCACATCGGAAACGCCTATGGACTCGGAAAGCCGGCACAAAGCATTATCCTGTTGTCTTGTTCCGGCGGTCTTACGCTCTGTTGCACTGCATGTGGTCTCTTAGTAAACATCCATGTACTGTAAGTGCAATTAAGTGCAATCGGAGACTTGGTGTCTGCACAAGTCGGTGCAGTCCCATAAGGTCCCCCAGCCATTGTTAGAGGGAGGCAGCCCTCTCAGTTAATCTGAGGTTAAGAACGCCCTGCGGCTCTGTAGCGCCAACTAATGCACGACGCGCGCAAGCTTTATAGAGTGCATTGTCTAGCTTAGTCTCTAACAGCTTTATTACACTAAACACCAAAACTACACGCCATATTCAATTAGTACCGAACAAATATGAACAATGTCGTAAATGCAGTTGGAAAAGTTGAACTAACTGCTGCTGGCACATTAGTTCGGGCCAGCCCCGAATGATCGCCAAATTAGTCTGCAGCATATCGCGCGCTGCAACGATTTGTCGATCCAGCTGCACCCACTTTGTCTTTCGTTGTCTTGGGGGTTCTCCCGAGTTCAACTTCAGCAGACTTGTTTGGATTGTGAAATGTTTTTTTTGCAACCACGTCAGGAAGTTTCCAATCGATGGGTGTGGCTCTCCAAAGCTGTGATTCATCCCTGAGTGGAAGCTCTCGGCATGATTTGTTGTTCGCGGCCCTTCGGTCAGTCTGGGTGGTGGCCGTCAGTGGGATCACCTTCGATGACCTGACACAGCTCACCGTGTGCCAGCTTGATGCAACAAACCGGTCCGTTTTCGTGGTCGGGTGATATCTTGTTTTCCAAACATCGCACACAACGGTAGTAACGCTTAGTAGTGGTTTCCTTTTGGTATCGAAACACTCGAGAATGGTTTTGAAGCGCAGGTTCAGTACACTTTATCACTGCCAAAGGGTGCTTACTAAACTGAGATTCGATAAATTCTGACATCACCTTACGGAACAAATAAAGTGCCAGCGAGTGATGTACATATGCCTGTTTACGTGCATTGTTTAGTTCCGGCCAATTAACTGTATAATTACCTAACATGGAAGAACTTCCGTTCAGTATAAACTATGTATGGACTGTGTCAGTGTCTGCTGTTCGTATTTGGCGCGGGCGGACATATTTGGCGCGTTAACACTGCTGCGGCGCGTCTGACCACAGTTGCCTAAGGCATCGGCTTAAGTACTAGCCACAACTGGCTGGGACTTTATGGGACGCTCTCGCACAAGTCTTGGCTATTGCCTCGGGGGCAATTAGCGCCAGCCAGAGCGAACGAGAGGCAGAGCGGCGCGGCGGGCAGTTTAAACTGCCTTGCCAGTTGGCAGGGTGCGCTCCACAATTAGGCTCGCGTCCTAAAGTTAGGGTGCTCCGTGGATGGGGGGAATGGTCCGCGTACCGAGGTGTCCAAATGGGCCCCATATAATTGGTAATATCGAATCGGCGCTGGAGGAGGAAATTTTTGATTTGTTGCGTGAACATCTAAAATACTAAAAAGCGCGAAACCTAAATTCTTCTGTTGCGTGAACATCTAAGATGCCATAACCAGAGCGAAATTAAAATTCTAAACGCATTATTTTCGAAATTTCTCGTTGCGCAAAGGATTGCCTCACGATTATTTCTGATTTGCAATATACACTGTAAAGAACCCTTCAAGGACTCGACCGAATTCAAATGGCTCGACCTCTTCAGAAACCGTAAGTTTCTAATGTCCACGTCAGTGAGGGGGATAGACCAATAATAACTTCACAGCTGCCTTACCTCCACCCTTTTTCGTTCTAGAGGAACGGCTTTTTATCACCTACTAGGTATTTTTCTGTCCGTAAATCAAATAAAGATTAAGGAAACAGTGATACTTTGACAACGAAATCGGTGTCGAGCATAATTATGCTGCGACGGTTACTAGTAGCACGCCTAACAAAGCTACATTGTACTGCGGCTGCAGCAAGGTAAGACGGTTTGGACGGTTTTGGGACCAGATGTAGCTAGCGGGAAATCAGGAACCGATCCTAAACAGAAATTAATGTTTTTAACAGTGGACAGAGTGTATCTGATACAGAACCCATACCAGAAAATACCAGTGTAGACACTTACTCTATGCATGTACATACAGTATTTACAGTATGTTGGTCGGATGCTTCTGAATTTCCCAGCGTTGCTTGTTTTGTTGTACGTACGTACATAGCCATCTACGTAATCTAAATTCATAAAGTTGCATTTTGTCAACCATTTTGTATGGTAAGGTTAGGTTGCCTCGTGCCGAGTGGATCAATCGAAGTTAGAGTGCTCGTATACAGACATGGGCAAAGGGGGGGCTGGGGGGGGGGGGGTGCCCCCCCCCTCAGGCTCTGACCTACCCCCCTCAGCCGGCCGCTACCCCCCCTCAGGAATTGTTTGGAAGGATTTTGTATAGAAAATTATGATAAAAATATGCCTGGATTAGGTGTAAATGAGCTCAGAATAGCTTATTTTAGCTTATTTTAACCAAAAATATGCCAAAAAACATTGATTTTAGCCAAAAATCGGACTTTTTGGCTTACCACCCCCTCAGCCCCCCCTCAGGCGCTCCTACCCCCCTCAGCCCCCCCTCAGGAATTGAAAATTCTGCCCCCCCCTCAGCCGAAATGCTAGCCCATGTCTGCTCGTATACATAGGTTAATGATACGTCAACAGTTGAATAACTTTTCTCGCGACCTCTCGTGTGCCATGTTACTGCTGAGCCGCAAGTAAGCAAGCAACGTTTCACTTCTCACACAACAGAATGTGATTCGCCGGAGCAATAGTTTCTGTGCCCTCGCACTGATCTAGTACTGGTGAGCTAATATTGCGTCAACCCTTGCCAAACTTTGTCTTATTTCTAAACAGCCGAAGCTAAGTACTAGCCGTATAAAGGCCGATTCGTTCTTCTGCCATCATGACCGCACTGGCACTTTTAGCTAGTGGCGTATCCAGGGGGTGTCTGGTGGGTACAACCCCTTTGCGGTGGAGGTATGAAGAAAAAGTCTGCCAAAAATACAAGAAACTGAAGTAATGAATTATGTACTAAAATGGTCTACGTATTTTGTGCTCAGAATGCCTATTATGTAAAAGGAGAACATGTTAAACTCGCGCAGCTGGTTACGGATGCATAATTCCATATTTTAGCCCAAGCGCAACCTTTTCCCGCATTAGTGCTACCGTATTTCTCGTCGAGCGCCGAGCGCCGATTCCCCCAGCGCCGATTCGATATTACCATATAATTTTCCAAATAAAATTTCGTGAATTTAAACTACGGCCTAGGTGGGGTTCCGAATCTTAAGAACCATTTTTCCGTACCAGGCTCGGGGTCCGAATTCGGTGGGGGTCCGGGGGTCCGAATCCATATTACCCATTTTTTAAAAAAACTTGATTTTGACCCACGCAACACCAGTGTGGTGAAAACGCGCGAAGAAAATTAGGCACGCGGCGCGGCGCAAAATTGGCCGCCGTTGCCGGTCCCTATTTTTTATACCATTTGCATCCCTAGTAGCAGCCGCCGTTGAGAGGGTCAGTGCTCAGAAGGTGGGTTGGGGACAGCGTAATATCAGCACAGGTTAGGGCGGCAATTTCGCTCCATCGCAAAAAACCGCTGAATCCCAGAGCGCAGATTAGTTTGAGTCTAGCATTGGCCAATGAAGGGGCGGCAAGACTTTTGAAGAGCTGGCGTAAGTGGGATGGTTCGAGCGGTAATTTGCGCCCCTTGTTTGCGCGAAGAGAACGGCGCGTGGCCTCGATTACAAACTGACAGACGGGAGCTGCGCAGGGGTCAGACAGGCCAGCGATGCGGTGGGCCCAACTGATAGCAGCTGCACCTGACACGATGACAGCTGGCGACTTTGCGTGCTCGCGGAGTTCATCCAGATACAGTGCGCAGCTAATTGACTGCGCCGGTAAACTGACGATGCCCAACGCCCGGGCCCAACGGTCAAAGCGGTCAAATGCATAAGTATACTGACGTTGAGTAGAAGAAGCCCGCGCTCCCATAACAGTGATGAAAAGTTTATGTACACGGTGGTGCAGAGATAGTAGTGGAATCTGCCAAAATGGAGCGGAGAGTACAGCTGAAACCAGTGACTCAGTAACTGTGTATAAACGTGCGTAGCTAATACTGAGCTCGGTACTCAGATGACAGATTGGGTGGGTGGGCGGGATAGCCAAAGCTATACAGGATAAGCAGCTCAACAGACAAACCCAACCTGTCTCCGTTAGGCCAAAGCCGTGAAGTGCTTGAACAATGCCGGCCCATGGCCGGCAGACGCCCGCCCAGATGTGTAGCGGGCGTCAAAACAGAGTATCAGTTTCAAGCGGCCTGGCCGCTGGCCACGCTACAGCTACAAGTGCACTTGCACGTCCCTTTATAATTACCATTATTTTCTAACGCCGAGCGACCGAAAATAAAACAATTATAAAGTATAACTTTTATTGTGTACTTGTGAAGAAACAAAGAACGGGCTAAAGTGTAGAGAAATCTAAGCGCAAGGCTAATAAGCCACTTGAAAACGAGCCGTTGCTAAAAATGTTCTTCTTTTGGGTGCCGGGAACTAGAAATCTGCCACCATGTGTAAATTTCAAAGGATCATGACTGATGAAAGCGGCAGGTTTTCCATCTGGAAAAAGAAGCGGCCAGAATTGACTAGAAACCCAGTGAGGCACAACAAGCGTGCCGTAGGCGCGACACATGGCCATGTGACGTAATACAGCACAAACGCAGCTTGGTGGCGGTACGAGCCAATTATTTTCTTGCCCCCAATGCGTGCTGAAAGCATCTACGGCTTCACACCCTGGATTCCAAAACCGTGAATTGAATCGGGGAAGCTTTTTGTTTGAAAAGGATGCAAATCGATCAATAGTAAATGGACCCCACTGCTGATCCAGTTGAGCGAACAATTCAGGGGAAATTCCCCAATCGTCAAAATCAACGATTTTACTCAAAGCATCAGCGCGTTCATTCAACGATCGAGGTATCCACTGCACAGAGAGTTCGATGCTCAGTCGATGTGTGAGAAAGAAAAGATCGCACGCTAAACTCTGCAGCCACGGCCGCATGCTGCCCTTAGTCACAATCGACTCAACAGCTTTGTTATCGGTAAACCACTTGACCTTATGACCGGCCAGCTGTGGCCCAATAGCCTGGATACCATACTCGACCATTTTTAGTTCCCTCCATGTAGATGACATCTTGGCTTCTGCCTCGGACCACTGCCGATGAGCCACTACTGAAGAGCTCTTAAGCAAAACGGCTCCGCCTGTGCTGCTGGCATCCGAATATACAAAAGAGTCAGGGATAAAATCGCGAATAATTTGCGAATTCGGCAGTGAGTGCAGTTTACGTTTCCAAAATACCAGTTCACGTTGAGCAGCAGCAGTTAACGTAATGGGCTGCTCCCACTCGTGAGAATCAAAAACGGGCGCTAAGCAGGCGTACAGGTTACGAGTCATAAGCAAAGTCAAGTTGCTCAATGCCAAACGCAGGCAAATAATACGGCCGGCAGCACGGGCCACTTGTCGGTACGTTGCCGGACCGACCAGCGCAGAGGACACAGAGTCCAGCGCTCGCTGGCGCTTCTCAACGGGAGCACAAATCATAAACTTTTCAAGGTCAATATCCAGGCCCAACCAACGCAACCGATGCGTCGGAACCCAGTGGCATTTTACCTCATTTACTAGAAGGCCGGCCCGGGCCAAGTCGCTGCGAACACGACCAACTTGCGTTTTCAGAGCAGTTTCGGAATCTGCTGTCAACAAGCCATCATCCAAATACAAGGCAACTTTGATGCCATCAGCTCGCCAACTACCGACTAGTGGGCGCAACAATTTAGTAAATAAGTAAGGAGCGGAACTTAGACCGAATGGCAGAACAGTAAAACAGAAAAATCGCGTTTGGGCCGCGAGTGGCCAACAAAAACCTAGGAAGCGCTGGTGGTCTGGAAAAATATCGCAGTGATGGTAACCAGACTGAAGATCAAAATTTGCTAGGAAACCGTTTGGAGAGAAATAAGGAAGGAAACGCTTGAGGTCGTCCAGTCTGAATTTAGATTTCCAAAGATGTTTGTTTACATAGCGCAAATCCAGAATAAGGCGCTTTTTGCCGTTTGGTTGCACAGCCACAGAAAGTGGATTACAAACAGTAGGAGCTTCTGTTAATTCCACAACGCAACCTTTAACTAAGAGCTCAGACACAGAATCGTTGACGAAATCAACGTGAGACAGCGCAGAACGATTGTTTTGAAAGAACGCTTGGTTTCGGGTCTCAAACAGCGGCAGCTTGTAGCCATCCGTAATTACGGACAAAAGTTCTGGACAAACTTTTAGCGTGGATGCCCAAAATTCGGAATGCATGCGAAGAGAACCTTTGACATTACACCCAGGCGAAATCTGTTCACCTCTGAGCACCGAGCTCTGTATATGCATACAATCTGGCACATCAGTACTGGAGTACTGAATCTCCTCTGAGGAATCGATCAAACGTACAGAGTTAGAAGGCTTACCAGATTGGAGACGAGATGTAGCTGACGCGCGAAGCGAGGCATCAGTCTCTGTTGGGCTTGCTGGGGCAGTCCTTGCGGAAGTGACCCGTTTGGCCACAGGAGAAGCACGTGTCGGTCGGTCCAGCCGCCCGGCCGCTTTTGCGAAAAAACGACCCAGCGCGGCTGCTTCCACCAGAGCTGGCCCCAGAGCTGGTTGATGATCTGTGGTCGGCAGAGGGGTACGGCGTGTATCGCGACTTCTTGTTCTTGCTCTCACGCAGTTTGCGTGCTGCGCGAAGCTCAGCGCCGCGTAGTTTCTTGTCATCCTCAGCATTTTCTGCTCCACTGCACCTCCGAAGCCGGCTTGAATTTCGGTGCACTTGACTCGCTGGTGGCCACTTTGGCACAAGAGGGCGCTTGGCGAAGCTCCTCGAGTTTGCGATCAAACTCTTGAGTAAGCGCCTGGAGCAAAGACTCGCTAAGCTGGCTTGTTGCAGAGTTGACCTCAGGGGCAGTAGGGACTGCAGCTGGATGCGTACCATCTCCCAAGATCTCGTCTTCGTTCAGGTCAGCCATGGGTTGGGTATACGCAGAGGGAGCGAAAGCTATACAGGATAAGCAGCTCAACAGACAAACCCAACCTGTCTCCGTTAGGCCATAGCCGTGAAGTGCTTGAACAATGCCGGCCCATGGCCGGCAGACGCCCGCCCAGATGTGTAGCGGGCGTCAAAACAGAGTATCAGTTTCAAGCGGCCTGGCCGCTGGTCACGCTACAGCTACAAGTGTGATAAATTTGTTGTTGTTGTCGCGTTTCTCTTGTGTTCGTTCTTCCACGGCCGATCGGTCCTTGTCGCAATT
>JASANB010001645.1:0-41275 GCA_030248155.1 Sabatieria punctata
TTTTCGATATAAATTCTTTGTGGGACGACTTTCCGCTGTATAGGAATCGCTAGCTCGCGACCCCACGCATTCTCTCTGTCCGCCAAAAGAGTAGTCGTGTTGTTTTCGTGCCACCGATCGAAATTTCGTGCCATCAAGAATCGAAAAGCACGCTGTTTTCGAGGATTTTTCGATATAAATTCTTTGTGGGACGAAGCCGTGTGTGTATAGGAATCGCTAGCTCGCGACCCCACGCATTCTCTCTGTCCGCCAAAAGAGTTGTTTTCGTGCCACCGATCGAAATTTCGTGCCATCAAGAATCGAAAAGCATTCGAGGATTTTGCGCATAAATTCTTTGTGGGACGAAAACATTTTTTCGCTAAATTCTTTGTGGCACGAAAACCCTACAGCCTATACTACTCCACCCAAAGGCATTTTACTACAGACGAGCGAGTTGGACGAGCCATTAATTATCGCCTACGGAACGACCTTTCGAAACTAGAACGACTTAAGGTTTTCGGGGCACTGACTACCGCATTCCTAACCCACTTAGGACTACTTAACCACCTATTCTTTTGTACCACAGTCAGTTCTCTTACTATACCCAATAAAACTTTGTCTCACTTGCTCTCCGACTTACCGTAGTCCCTCTCCGGCGGTCCCTCCGGTCACACACTGTGCACTGCTTTAACGCCCCACCCACCACCGTGATCGCCGGCAGGTGATTGACCGAGTTGGAGAGGTGTTCTTCAATACTGTCAGCGGACGCACTATCCTCTTTCAGGATGCCCTTTATCGGCGTGAAGCCGATTGCATAGCCTTTCACAGTCACAGCTAATTAGCAGGTTGGAAACTATAGTTGGTAGGTTGGTCGAACAGCCTTTTGTTCAGAATCAAGATCGGTTGGACAAGCTGGTTAGACAAATTGAGGATGTCTGCGATGACGTGGATGGTTATATCCATCCAGATCAGTGGGACCAGGATTCGGATTACTACTACGATGATTTTTATTCTGACCAGTGGTATCCCAATCCTGAGGCCTAATCATCACAATCTGTCAATTTAGCTGTGTATAATCGATTGTGATTCTGATCACAAGCATATTCGATCACCCTAGTTTGCTAATCGGTTTTGATTGTGAGAGGTCATCACGGTGCTAAAGCACATCCTTAACTGTGTATAATACCTATTTGCCCTGTACCTATTCACCGAATAAAAAATGAGTTACCCCCGGCTAAGCTAAGCTAAGCTAACCCTTTACACCCATTTTTTGAGCACAAATTCCATTTTGAATTGAAATTATTCGCTCTACTTTATAATATACTGTTCAAATTGAATTAAATGATGTGACTGGAATTACGATAAAATAGACCAAATGTCGGTTTACTTTACAGTATACTTGTACAGTTTACATAACTATATGTTTTCTTATTATTTTTCTGATAACAAAAAACCACAGTACATACACGTACATTTTAGTACATACAATTATAAACAATTAGAAACCATTTAATTCATGTCAGGTAGAAAGTTTTTCAACACTTCGACCTCGTTTGGCAGCAGGACAATTTCTGCGGCCTCCACCAGGCCCATCCATCCGTTGACGTACTTGTAACCGCTCGCCCTCTGACGGCCGCCGGGTCACAGAATAAAGTAGATGGTATTAGCTGCGGATTCGGGGATTGCTACTGACCGGGCAGAAGAACTGGAATTATAAAATAGAAACTTTATTCATTAACGCCCACTCTCTCTAAACATACCTCTAATCTGGCGCTCAGGGCGGCCACGGAGTACTAACTGCGCGAATGTAAGGTAGGTAGGCCGACTGAGACTGCCGTGGCTTGGCAGAGGTTAAAAGAGATCGCAAAACCCGGTTTCCTGGGTCGCGTAGGCTGGGTCGGGACGCAGCGGCGACAGAAAAACTGTACCGTTGCCCCCAGCTCATCCGTCACGCGGCTCAAGACACAGAGTTTTTGTTTGTATTGTTTGTAAACATTTATTCAAACAGTAGTGTTTGAACCAGGGAGTCAAAACTGTATAAAACAGGAGATGTTGCTCCCTTTGACTAGAATACACACATCTTCGTATCTGTGGATGGACAACAAAGAACTTTCGCTTTTTGCGTTTTACGTTTTAAAGTTTTACGGAGATCTGTCAGAGCCAGGGCCACCAGAGCGAAACTGTGCGACATTTGACTGATTTCAACCGATACTATCTAGCGCGCGCAGAAGGCCGTTAAAAACAGGTAATTAAGAATAACAGAGACGGCATTTCACACAGTAACGTAATTAAGCGAACTATCCTTAGAAAATCTACAAAAAGCAGTGAAATTCTCAGACTTCCGGGCGATTGGAGCTTCCTAAAACACAGTAGGTTACATATCGAATACAGGAGGGCAATTATTGTCACACCTCCATCCCTTGAAAAAGTGGCGTCCCGACACTTGTTAGTAAAAGCTAGAATTACAGGGTTCTGCCTATAGAGGTGGACGAAAAATAACAATCGAAATGGCATAAGCGGGCATTACAGTCCTGACAGTAGTAAAATGTAGGTATATAGAGCTAATACAAAAAGAAATAACTACGCGTATGTAACAGAGCAGATAATCCTAGAAATCTGTATTGTATCCCATTCATCCTGTTGAACCAAAGCCAGAGGTTCCTCGAATAGTTTCAGAAAGTTTGGCTACTTTCTTCAACTGAAAGCGGTAGTACGGTACACAGCTTAGTTGGGCGACTCGTTGACCGGCATTGAGAGTTTGAATTTGATCGGTGAGGTTGACCAATAGCAGTCTGATAGTCCCACGGTAGTCACTGTCTGTCAATGACGGATCCAATCAGATGGATTCCTCGTCGAGCTACTGAACCTTTCTTTCCAAAGCTTTCTATGTATGTTCAACCCAGTTCTTGTTGCTTTGGTTTGTATGCCTTGGCGTTTGCCAGCTGTTGCTTATGTTAAGTGCCACAGCGGCAGAAGTCTGGCATGGCCATGGTACAAGAAAGATGGGTGTTGTCCTATGTCAGTTTTCAGCTGGTTTGGTGGAGCTCTGCTGATGAGCCCGGACCACCAAGCCTGATTTTCAGGTCCAGAGCTTACCGGGTGAAACCTGGAAATCCCAGTCAATGAGTGGATCAGTTTCCTAGCAGATGGGACCATGTCAAAGTCCCTATGTATGGAAATTGTGAAACTATGTTTGGCGTTCAATCATTGTTTATCTCCTCAAACAGTACGTTGAGGGCTCTTGTAGTGAGATGTGGATATTGATACATCTTCTGCTTGAACCTGATATGACTGCAGAGGTTGATCTATGTGATGCTGTTTTAGGTACAGGGATGCCAATAACTTGCAGTTAGAAACTATAGGCTTTTTTCACTGAGTCAATACAGAGTAGAAAGACTAGATAAAAAGCACTTTTGCACATAAACAGGCAATTTAACAATAACGCTTACAAAACGCGCACTGCAATAACGATGTGCTACCCGAAAGGGTAACTTTTACACGCTGACATATCAAATCAAAACTATAATTAATCTTATCAAATCTAATCATATTGTTACAAAATTTATACACATCACATAAAATAGTTTTAGGACACGTACCAAACTATAATAAAGAGCAGATTCTGTTAGCTATCATAATCAGTATATTAGCTGGAAAGTGCCTTTGGAATAAAAGACATCTAGCGAACTACTTGTCATTTTGATTGCTCCGTTATCTATGTTGCTGTTTTACCGCAGAAACGCTAAAAGTGAAGTTGACTTAGCTATGACAGTTTATATTCGTCAACGGACAGATAGGCCTCTGCTAACAGAAACAAATCGTGGCTCGCAAAAAAACAAACAAAAAAGCATCGTTCAACCATGAACAGAATATGCTAGATGAGTAGGTTTTGCAAAACTTTGAAACAATTTACCCTTTTTGTCTTATTTGTCACAGCCATCTAGCACAATCAGAATCCTGTTCTACCAACAATGTCTTAGTATTGTGCCTTGTCTCAAAAGTTGTAATCTTTATCTGAAGCGCGATGGTCCCGGTTAAGTAAACATAACCGACCTAGCGCAATAAAGATAACTGAAACGATCGCTGCCGCGCATGTTTTAAAATTAAAAGTAAAAAGGCTCACTTGTTCGCAAAAGTTTGTAGTTTGCGCAAAGTTGTCTATCGTATCATGAGACGAGCCAGGATCCTGAAGGTAGGGCCAACTTTTTATTTGTTTGCTTTTATGCAGGGTATGCTTTGATGCAGTCAACTGAGGACACAGGGAGCAAGTTTGGTATGAGCGAACTGCTGCTGGTCTATGCTGAGATGGAAAACGACTTGAAGACACTATTCGATGCCCTCAACTTCAAGTGAACGATTTATTTCCTGAAACTCAACAATCGCTACCGGGACGCGGTTTGTGAACGGAATTCGATAAATATTTCAATTCTGGTACTACCACTCGATGAATGCTATTGTGTCAAAGGTGTGTGTCACTAGTTAGCAAAGGTTCCAAATTTATCATCCTGACAGCTACGTTATTTTGAATACACATAGCCAGGTCGGAAGAATATACGAGACTCGGTCAGATTTACTAGGATTCAAATATTTTTTCAACTATTTACTTAATTTGCCCCAAATTTGTCATCATAATTTTTCATTTAGTAGATATAAGTTTTATTACTTAGATTATTAATTCATAATTAATGAAACAGACATATTGTAAGTGTATTTTAGAAATAAAAGTTTTAGTGTCACCGATACGATATTATTTTACAGATCATTAGTTTAGTTGTTAGTCCAAAACCGAGTCCAAGTTCAAGATGTCCTCTCGCTACCCATTCCACCGAGATGGATCGCTAGCACAGCTCCTCACCGTCAAGATCAACGCATCCGGTTCAATCCGAGGCCAGTTGATCGAATACGCTGCTCCGTTCGAAGCAAGTGGCTCTGAAACCACTCTGTCCTTGCTCTTCAACTACCGACTTTCACGAGAAGGTGAAGCTCTTACGCTCATGCCTCCTCCGCCGCAAGTTGGAGATCCGGCCGCTCCGGCCTGGAACAACGTCAACGCACCCTTCAATATCGGCACTCCCGATGATTTCGAAGGATACGAAGGTGTACACGGCATTTGGCATCCAACTCATTCACTCGAAGCTGAGAACATGTTTATTGCTCCTCAGTATGTCGATAGCTCGGTACTGTCTCTTGTGCAAAGCAAAGTGATAACACGTACCAGATGAATTGCTTGTCTGCTTGTTACTATAACTCCTAACGATTAGTGTTTCTGTTCAACGATTCGATTCTTTGTTATGAAACTTTATGTTAGAGAAAATTGAATAAAGGCGTCTACCGCCCCTTTTTGGACGAGTGTCGACTGGCCGCCGCTGTGCCTGACAATCGGGGAAAGTGAGGACGTCCGAAATGAAACCCGATAGCTTAGCATGCCCGTCTTCCACAGCTGGCCCACATCAACCACAACTCGCCGTCGCCGATCCTTTTATAAGCCGCTGCACCGACCGATAAACGCCCACCCAAATGAAACCAAAGTAAGCCTATTACATCTAATTAACAAGAAGACACTTGCTTTCGAGCTGTTCTGCATCAAAACAAAAGTACTCACTGCTTACCATACATGTAACAGGTCATCCGCCGAAAGGGGGAGGGGGGATTGGGGGTTCTGGCGCCGGCCGGGGGGTCTGAGCCAAAATTTTGGGAGCCGGAGTTGGGCACTAAAAAACGCTCAAAAATCGAAAAATCGCAATTTTTTGGCTAAAAATCGCTAATTGTGGCTCTCTGCACAACACAGATCAGATTAAGGCTGTTAGGCCGGCGTTCCATTAAAAAATTCTATCGTTAGAAATTCGGAATTTTCGGCAGGCGGTCGGTAGACACCGCAGAAGAGTTGTGCTAGTTTCGGGGCGCTTTTGCAAGCAGATGTGATTTTCTTCGTGTTCATTCTCAGTTTATTATAAAACAAATCAGCCAGCTATCACAAATCACAGAATAAAAAGCAGAATCACAGCCCATAGTCTGCACAGCACAACTCAGAGTCAAACTCGCAAGTCAACTTAGCTCAGTTCAGAGACAGTCCGCACAACTCAGGTGAGAGCTCAGCTCATACATAAAGTTCAGTAACCAAACGGTAGCGTTTCGCCGTTTCGCAAAACGACCCGTTTCTCGTAGACAACGGAGTAAGTTTTCTTGCTTGTTTTAGTCACAATTTTGCGGCCCTGGGTGCGCTCGATTCTCTGTATTACAACGTCCACCGTTCCCTTGGTGCCCGACTGGAATAGCGCACTAATTTCTAGAGCGTTTTGAAGTTGAGGCGGTTGGCGGTGGTGGCGTTCAGTGAAAACCCTCCAATTTTGACCACCTACGAACTTGCGGTCCTTGGTTGACCAAATATGTAGCCTGTACTGTTTGGGGCCGCCTGAAACATACAGTAAAATCTAAAATAGAGTGAAATCTCCAATTTCACCTGGACGCATTGAACGATCCACGCCTTGACTCTGCCTGCATTGACTATGTTTTCTCCTGAAGTTCTGCTGAGGTCCGCCAAACTTCTTTTTACGACGGAAATCCATCCAGAATCTGATAATAATAATAATAATAATTTCTCTCAATTAATTTAAATTACATACCTCTAATCCTTATTTCTACTCTTTTCTTCTCATCTCAATCAACTTCTTTCCTTTATTTTTTATTATTATCCATACGCCGCCTTCTGAAAACTATACGATTCAGTACCGTGCACAGTGCGAAGATTTCTAAAAGGACGCCTACATAGTTTTAATCTAAATTTACATACATTTAAAAGGACGAATCACGGGTTTGCGTACCAAGATGTACCAAAAATTTGCAAAAGGTTTTAACATAAATGTTGAAGAAACAGACAACCCATACCATTTTTATGTGCAACACCAAAACTACACAAAAATCCATTTAAATTTAGATTTATTGCAGGAGCTACCAAGCTACAAAAGCAGTCTCTTTAATTGTTTACTGAGTACTTACTGGGTTTTTCGCGAAACCCAGTACTTACTGACTGAATTCCAAAAAATCTGGGTTTAGTCAGTGAATACATACCGAGTTTTAGAAACTTGAGCTAGGCACAACACTGCATGCGATGAGGACTGGGCGCCGGTTTGTAGGAAGCCAGGCTCTAGATTCAGGAAATTTTCGGGCTTTTGAGTATTCGGTCCCGCTTCGTTTGTGTTAACCTAAACCAGTATATATTAGTAATAATTAATCAGGATTCACTTTACCTCAGTGAGCGCTTCATGCTCTAGCTTTTTTGCCGCCAATTTCTGGACTATTTTGGACCACATCCAGCCCGATAAGAGAGCTATTACCGAACCTACAAACAACCAGATCAAAGATCAGGTGGTGTGAAATTTCCAGATCAGTGCGCACTGGCCAGTGGAATGTAGCAGAGCGCCACAAGCATGGCCACTGCTAGAAATGTAAGACTCGTAAGTAACTGCAAGACTCGATCGGTTCAGAGACTGACTCTTAAATGAATTTGTCAAAAAAGCGTATTGGCTACACCGTACCTCGACCAAGAGTCACTGAATAGTCCTGTGAGCGGCCTGATGTAGGTAGAATGCCTATTGCACTGATTTTTAATTGAATTTTGTCTGTTCGGGAAACGCTTCCAATATTAGTTGTTCAGTATCTAAAAAGATTAGTTGTTCGCCTCTAGTTTTAAACTGTTGTTCTCCACCCTGTATTTATTGAACCAAAACCAAACTCATGTATTATATTTGACCACTTGACACCGATTTCTGAATCTCTTATTTCATAGATTTCGTTTTTTTTTCCAAAAAATCTGGTGTAAAGATTTCTCTGTTAATGAAAAACGGTTTCAAAGGTTTTGTGAAACTATGATTTCAAATTGTACATTTCAAATATTTGATTTTCTGTGTACATGAAAAATCCGTTTTAAAGATTTATAGTACATATATATGAGATATTGTTTGTTCACAGAAATCTCATGCGGTGATTTCTCAGTACATGAAAAACGATTCATCTATTTGACTTTGCCTACCGTTCTTTCGATGAAACAAAGCTTTGAATCGCAGTCTACTTTGAGTTTACAAGAGAAACGAAATGTTTGATAAAGTTCTGGTATATATAGGGATAGATTAGACGGCTAATCTGTCATAATGGACCTAGATTACGGTAATCGAAATTTTGAATGCAAAGTACCGGAGTTTTCCACTTATAAGACCTGGTCTTATAACTGGAAAATGCCAAATTTAGGGTCACTTTTTGGCGCCCTTTTGAAGACCATGGTCTTATAACTGGAAAATGTTATTTTACTGCAAAAAAGGATTTTTGGCCAATAGTTGAATTTGTTTTTCACCTAGATGGCTGTTCCAGACGTGCCTGACCAGTTTACGCTTGACTTGTAAAACTTTATTTGAAATTACGAAAAGAAAGGTTGTGTTGAAGCATAGCAGGTACTGTATTGTATTCAAAACAAAAATAAGAATCATGTTTTATCTATATTATGTACTTCTGCCTTTGTTTTCTCACGATGGACAGCTTTTGTTCACATTAAAAACAGTTAATTGTGTGCTAAAATCGGTCAATTAAACTAAGACCATGGTCTTTTAACTGGAAAATGGATGTGTATGAACCAAGTTTTCTGACCACCTATTTGAAGACCATGGTCTTATAACTGGAAACAAAAACCTATTTAAAGACCATGGTCTTCTAACTATGGTGGTCTTATAAGCGGAAATCTCCGGTACTTGCAGAATCGAAATTACGAAAAATGGGCTTCACAGAAAATGTTTCTGATTAAATAGGGACTAACGTCGGTCAAAATAGGCTATTCTCTATTTTGCACCAGAACACACAAATGTCAAAGCCAAGCGTTATCACCTTGTAGTACAAATGGCAAAGGTGCACCAATTCTCGAACGCCAATTGCTGTAGCAAGTGCCTGACTGTTTAGGAGTGAAGAGCTAGTGCTGTACCTGTGTCTTGTAGGCGTCCCGCTGCTTCTTTACTTCGCTCAACTGCAGTTCAAGGGCGCGCACTCTCAAGTCTTTCTAAGCGCAAGCTGTACTGAAATGACAAGTGTATATTTACTGACCGAACGTACAGACAGAACTGACGGAGTTCTCTGCCGCTTTCGTTTCGGCCACTGTGCGGAGGTAGAGAGAGGCTGCCTTTCCGGAGGACTGAGCGTCGCGGCCCCACCGCACCGGAGGCGGCACCGGGCTTTGCTGTACTGGGCAATCTTTCGGGCTACAACAAAAACGGACTACTTAGCCTCGCTCGATTCCAAGCCATTGGCTGGTATTTGTGTTGCGGTGGATCAGTGGAGAAAGATTGGGTTTGCACTTATTTCCCTTTATTTGGGAACAGTAACAATTGGGTTGGGTTCGCTGTTCACAACTAACAGCAACAGTTGAAACAATGGAACACCAGTTACACCTGAGTAACTATGGAACAAATACCTGCTACATTCGCGTAGCAATGGTTAAACAATGGCTGGGCTGGGCCCTTGCTCAACAGAAAGTTCTAAATAGTACATATTTCCACACTCCTCTACAATCCGCATAGAAAATTCTAGACCAATAATTGGGCGCGCGAAGAACTTTGTAGTAAAGTGACGTCATACAAGATCATGCTTCTGTAGACGAAAGACTACTACTCCCTCCCTTATATGCTTGTGTCTTTCACGACACTCCCCAGAGTAGAGTTATTACCTTGTCCTCTTACCTCTTGTCCTCTTCAGAAGGTTTCCAGGTTGTGGACAAGGCCTTTTGTTCTCGGTTGAGCTTTTGAAGGGAGTATAGATTGGTTGAAGGGGTGTCTTCTTTCTTGGTCCCTTCAAATCATGTCACCTTTACAATATGGGTAGCAGAGCGGCATATCCTACAGAAGCATAGAGCGGACAAGAGTAAGATAGAGCATTGCCCTCATTCTTCAGCCCACTGAGCTCGGCGTTAATAGCAGCGTTGAGCTGAGCCTCAGTAGACATGGAACTGTGAGCGCGCTTAGTGCTGCTTTTTCTGAGAACTGGCTGGCTGTCGGCACACGGCGGAGTGGGGCTACTGTTGACAAAGCTGTAGCTTGGGGATTGATTGAGGTGCTCTACTACCAGTTGTAGCTCCACATTTTCTTTTAGCAACACTTCTTCGTCATCTTGTTGTGCAACAGCTATCCACATGTATCATAGAGGAAGTACAAATTTCAGACAAAAAGCTTAATTCTGAAGAGAGTTACAAGCTCTTGAATGTACGGCATAAAATCGATGGATTTTTTGGATGCGCCCCCGGGCGAATTTGTGCGGGTCCGTGTGGCCGAACCAGGGCGCGCTGGTCAAAACCGTTTGGGGCGATAAGTTAACTATACTAAAGGTTCATCGTGAGGTATGTCACGTGCCTGGGTGCCGACCCCCGTGTGAACACATCTGCCCCACTTTTACAGACAATGCCAATTAATAATCTACGTTTTTTATACATTCTTGAGGCTTGGTGATACGATAAATTCCTGACGTCAAAGAATTGCAGTACAGTATGTACAGTACGTATGTTTTCAACTAGCAAGAGATACCTATGTGACATCCTTCAAAAAAATTGTTTGAATGTTCATTTCCAGAAGAAGTCTTGTGAAGCCAGCTTTAATAACTGCGCTGCCAAGACGTGAGCGTTACAAGGAACACCTGCTGGTCGCCGAAGCCGGGACCGATAAGACTTTGTGTGTGTGGGGTGGGCTGTAGCTGCGCGCTCTGTAGCAAGCTTGGTCGACCAAACCTGAAAATAATTTTGTTTAAAGTTTACAACCTGTGGGATCGTTTGAGATGAATAGATATGTACTCTGTCCCCTAACTCGGCTTCAGAATTACACACCCAAAAAGTTGCCCCGGTCAACGTTAACATTTTGATGGTCTGTCTTGCTTTACCTACGCACGTGTCGGAAACTTGGCAGAGTCTGGCTTGATAATAAAATTTGTTTAAAGTTTACAACCTGTGGGATTGTTTATATCCGTTTCTGGAACGCTCTGCCACTATAGTGGCAGTGGCCATTGTTAAACGGATTAACAAATTCATTAACATGTTATGCGTCGCAAGTGTGCCGTTAATGAATTTGTTAATGAATTTGTTAATAAAAATGTTGTGTTAAATGAAGTGTTAAGTGATGTGCTGGATGGTGTAGGAATAAGGAAGAAGGAAAAACTAACAGAAAACAGAAAAGCAGCGTAGTTACAGTCTATTCAATCTCCATTCGGCGCCCGCCCAAACAGAGCAAGAAAGAAGGGAGACAGACAGCGATTGTTGGAAAATCCCCACCCAGTGGCCAACCGACCGACCCTAACTTTTTTAAGCCTCAGTTTCAGGCTTATCTTAGGCTCTGGCTTAGGCTTAGGGCCAAGCTTATTCCGTCAATTTTCAACCGATTGAAAAGGTTTTTGGCTCGATTATTACTATTTATTATTTGTTTACAGCTTGTTTTGGCCAAGTGTTAACCTGCTAGCCTACTGACTGTAGCCTGGAGTTATTTATGCCCTTCCGAAATCAACTGACCCGAGTTTTCAGACGTCAATTTTCAACAACATGTTCATTGGACTTAAAACCGTGAAGAGGGCAGCTTTCTAGCGCTGCCGGTTAAAATCTTGCCGATTTTTACTTTTAGTGAACGTGAAAATTTGGCATGCTAAAAAATGAGGGTTTCAAAATTTGGATTTGAGAATGGTTCAAATTTAACGTCTGAAAATTGGTGTCAGTTCCATTTCGGATAGGGGATAGGGGATAGGGCATAACTGATGTATGGTTTTCAGCTGTCTTTCGTGTCTGCGAGCTTTGCGGTGGATTGGTAACAATTAAGTCGGTGCCGGATGGTCCCAGTGCATTCGAGAACGAAGGATGCCTCAGCAATGATGAAAAAAGGTAATTATTATTTTCTTCTTACTCAAGGTGAACGATATAATCTGCGCTTTTCGCTTAGTAAACCGGAATTTTGATATTTTAGTGGTTTTATCTGATTACCCCTAAAGCCCGGTTCACACTGCCGTGAACTAAGAACTATGAACTAAGCCGTGAACTAAAAATCTGGAATAAGAACTAACAGTGGGGCGTTCACACTGTGAACTAAGAACTAAGCTAGAGGCCGCACGTTTTGCTGTCGTAGCAGTTTAAATAAAGGCATATTTTCAAAATTTGTTGACCAAATCAATGCTTTAGTCTTCCGAACAGTGAACAGATTGAATTACATGAGTTTGCGCTCTTTGCTGCTTGAGTTTGGCCCAAAAATTAAGCAGTTTTGGTATGCTTTGAAACGAAGCCTCCTCATTCGACAATTTTAGTGACGTCTAGGCCCAGCTATTCAAGCAAATCACTTGAGATCTATCCTGAATGTGAATGTGAATGTTTATCAGTAATTGGTCCAGTAATACAACAGCAACTAACTCAATGAAGGGGCAGGCTGGGCCGTTTGACCGGCTTCTATTGCCCCACCCATCAAAAATCAATGTAGTTCAACCGTTGACAATTCAGATCGAAATTGATTTACTGACTTAGCAGTTACAACTTCCTCAGGCGTACCCTACCCAGGGGGGTGTAGGGTAGGTTTGTGCCCGTTTCCTCCTTTCCTGTTTCCTCCTTTCCCGTTTCCTCTTTTCCCGTTTCCTCCTTTAAGAGTCCCGTTTCCTCCTTTTTCGGTTTTCTGCGTTTTAACAAAATTCAGACTGCTTTAAGGTTTTCTATGATGTTAGAATAGCGCCAGGCCTAAAATAGACCCGAAAATTGAAAGTTGGGCGCAGAGAGCTGAAAGTTGGTACATTAATAGATATTGACAAGTTATCAATCACCTGCAAAGGATTTCCAAATTTAGAGATACGGCCGTCTGAAAATCGGTTCGCTTAACTATGGGGCCAAATTTTCCAAATCGAATTTCTAGTGCACTAATCAGAGTTGGGACTTGAAAACGGGGCTTTTGCATAACTTTTAGAGTACTTTCAGAATCTTTCATCAAACTTAACTTTTGAAGAAAAAATTTTTCAACCCCCTTTCTAGGGGCATAACTCGGCTGGAACCCCCCCCCCCACTAGACCGTTCTTTTTATTTCTGATTATTGTAGCGCTACGTTTTAGCTACAAATTGGTATAAAACATTATGGGCTCCGGGACGACAAACACTGAGATATTTGCGTTCAAAGATTGAAAATGCCTCTTTTGCATGCTTCATTGTGGTCCCAAAAGCATGCAAAAGTCGGATTTTCAATCGTTGATCGCAAATATCCCAGTGTTTGATTTTGATTCCTATTCTCTGTCCTTAGCCTTAGTCCGATCTGCAAAATTATATGAGATTTATGTTGATTTATAAATGTGTGTTTGTGCCTATACGTCGTTCGTATGAGTGCTAGTAAGAAGTAAAGCCTGGCGCTATTCTAACATCATAGAAAACCTTGAAGTAATCAAAATTTTGTTAAAACGCAAAAAAACTGAAAAAGGAGGAAACGGGACTCCTAAAGGAGGAAACGGGAACGGAGGAAACGGGAAAGGAGGAAACGGGAAAGGAGGAAACGGGAACATTCCGTAGGGTAGGGTGTGTACACCCCCTTTGCGGTGGAGGTAGGGAGGAAAAATTAGACAAAAATAAGAGAAATAAATTTCATTATGTACTAAAACTGTCAATTTTAAGCTCAGAATGCTTTTTAAGCACGTTTTTGAAGGCCAATTTTGCGAAAGTTTCTCGCCCTGCTCGGGCTGAAGGCCAACCAGCCCATTTTAAACTGCTAAAACTTGTACTTTCTATCAATTTTAAGCTCAGAATGCTTTTTAAACACGTTTTTGAAGGCTAATTTTGCGAAAATTTCTCGCCCTGGTCGGGCAGAAGCCCAACCAGGCCACTTTAAACTGCTAAAACTTGAAATTTCGGTCAATTTTAAGCTCAAAATGCTTTTTAAACACGTTTTGAAGGCTAATTTTGCGAAATTTTCCTGCCCTAGCCCAACCAGGCAACTTCAAAATTTTACACCCCCTTTGCAAAATCCTGGATACGCCACTGTCCTCAGGCAAACTATTGCAGATGTTAACAATTCTATGAGCAAAGAACCCTTTTGTCGTTTTAAGACGAACGAACGAACAAATATCTTAAGGCTGTGTCCTCTAGTGCGTTGATCTCTCACAAATTCGAAAAAATATTCAGACGGCACATCCACCAATCCACTAATTAACCTGTAGACCATAATTAAGTCCCTAATTATCCTACGTTCCTCAAGAGACTTCAAACCTAGATAGAATTTCTAAGCCTCCTCCCATCATCCTCCGCATGGCGGAAGTTTCTCAAAAAACTTGCTTCTATGCATAACCTAAGCCTGCATTGCATTTGCAATGTTTGACGTGGAAATAATCCAAAAAAGAACGAATAAGAAGAAAGCAGCTAGATTAGAAAGAAGGAATCTAAAAAGTAAAATCGACGGCACAACAGTAATTCCTTCCAACAGCTCAAATTAGAACACTTCCCCCCAGTCCGAACGAAACTACCGTTTTAGTTAGTACAAAAGGTGACCAATTATCTTTATTTCTTTCATAATTAGCTTTCTGTCAAGCTTGGGCTTAAGCTAAGGCTAAGCTTTATATGTTCAAGGATGAAGTTTAGGCTCAGGCTTAAGGTTAGATCAAACAAAAAAGTCGTCGGCGACAAGGGGTAGTGTCCTAGAATCGTTCTGCCAAGTGTGGTCCTTTTCTTACGTTTTGTTCCTTTTTTATGTGCCATTAACTGCAAAAAGAATATATCATATGATTAACGGTTTCATTAATTAGCCTGTTGCGACTTATTAACAGACACACATAATCGAACAGAAAATCGAACAATTAACGTGTTGCGACTTAACACGCAGCCTGTTAAACGCAACACTGTTAATGTTAAATGGAGCGTTCCCGAAACGGATATATACTCGCAAAAGTGGACTGCTTCTCTACTACTACACTCACACATTCTTGCTACATACGAACTTTACTTCGCTGTTCTTTTCTTCATCCTGTCATAATGGCGCTTGGCCGCTATTGGTAACAGTCGTTGGTAGTAGGCTTTTAGATGTTTTTCTTCATTTCAGCACCCCGACAAACGAGCCTGTCGTCAGATGTAGGACCTTAGACCAGACTTGGAGCGGCTAGTCGAAACCAGCTATGGGTTCCACCAGCTTCAACGATGCATAAAACGCTTCAATATGTTGCTCGCAGACATTGTAGCGCGCCCAAAAAGTTTTTTGGGCATGGCAAGAAATGGAAAGAATGTCACGTATGTATTTTAAATCTAATGTCTTTTTGCACAATAACATCGTTGTTCTTTCAGTGGAGCGCTATCTGTACTGGTACGGCGAGAAGCGGAGTCTCAAATGAATCTTAACCGAAAAATAATAATTTAATCTTATGTCATATAAGTTTATGATTACCTTATATATAGGCTTAGAATTGGTGGGCATTATAGAAAGCAGTGCTGGCCATATAAGATATAACATTATAATAAAGTAATCTATTAGAATAGGACTAATGTGTGAAAGCTTACCGTGTGGGCATGAGCCGAGGTACAGGTAGGGTTAGTGTTGTTATGACTACTAGTCAAAGTCAAAGTCATAGTTAATACTTTTGTGATATCGCAGTCAAACGGACAGGTAGTCAAAGTCAAAGTTTGACTACCTTCGTTACCATAAATACGTAGTCAAACGAAGACCAGGTAGTCAAACCGTTTGACTATGACTACGTTTTGTTATAACAGGCAAGCTTTTCAGGCGTATTTTACCACTTTTCGCTCTTCGCAAAAAAATATTTGACAAATTTCATACATTTTTAAGCACTTTGGAACACCAAACAACCTTTTTGTCTAAAATTCTGAAAACAATAAGCATCAGACAGTAAAGCTCTTCCTGATTCAAGTTTCACAAGTCTAATATTAAAATCGTGACATAAGTAGAAAATGTACGCTCTTTGGTTGAAGAAACATCAAGAATTGGCTCAAAACACAAAGGGCGTTTTATTCTATATTACGGTGTTTTTGCACAGTATGCTGTTTTTGGTTTACAAAAAAATTTGAAGGGGAAAGAACAATTCTGCCGCATGTTTTAGCGTCGAACCACTGTTTATTTCAAAGTGAATAATTTATTGATGGAGTAACACCCATTTCAGGCTGAAGCCTGTAACTGAAACATGATAAATCCCTGAAAATGTCATTTTGGCCTGGTTTCAAAAAGTAGTCAAAGTAGTCAAACCGGTGGTCATGATAGTCAAATGGTTTGACTACAATATAGTCAAATTTGACTACTCTGGTATTGCAGTCAAACGAGCAGTAGTCATAGTCATAGTCAAACCGAAATTTTGGTATTGTAACAGCACTAGGTAGGGTAGGTGAGCACCATGGCTGTAGCTGGTTGGGGTTGGGTGTGTGGGTCTCTGCTGAGTGGACAGTGGCTGCTGGTCCACTGGGATCAGTGACTGGGGAGCACCTGGGTGGGGTACAGGATGACAGGGACTGAGTGAGGCATGGAAGCATTCCCACTCCAAAGTGGACAAACTGGGGGGCTTGAAGAGGAGCAGATCGAGGGTAGGCGGAGGGTGAGAGGATTGTGACATGGCCTAAGGTGGCTGTTCCACCAGGGCAACACGCGAGAGAGAAGTTATACGCACTGATCGAGGAGCTAAAGGCGGGCTGCTTAAATACTCGCTCTCTCATCGACATTAAGGTCAGTAGGAAGAAGTTGCTAAGGATAGGCTAATGCCACCGACCAATAATGTTTCGTTTATACCTTTTTGTAGACTGAAGAGAACCACAGTGGAGATTTTTGCTCTTCTTTTTTGCAGGTATTCTTATTGGCGGTCCGATTAGAAGGCAGTGATTCTGTTTGTGGAAATGAAAACCTAGTAGCGAATTCAAACTTCATCAACACTATAAGCACTGTAATTGATTGGTACCATAACCAATGTACCACCGCCTTGTCTTACGCACCGATCACAACGGTAAATTGAAAAAACGTAGTTATACAGTAACACAGACAACGGTAAATCACTTAGCCATGTCTCAAAAACTACTACTACACTGTTGATTTTAGAGCTCAGAAGAGAATGAAGACCAATTTATTAACAATACTTTCTGAATTAAACGCAAAAATCTTTACACCTAATTTTGATGAATCTGGGCGAACTCGCCATCAGATACAGATTCACTATGAGCCTTAGAGAACACATTTGTTGGCGGTTGACCGTACTTTGGTCCCGTATCCCTCCCACTACCGACATCAATTTTGCGCATTTGTCGTGCCAACTTCATGTCCTTCCCAACATAAATACGCTCAGCGCTAGAGAGATTCTGCAATGCTCTAAAGCCACCGCTAGAGATCTGCACGGGCCGCCTTTTTGACGGCCCGGCCCGGCCCGGCCCTTATGAAAGTGCAATTTTTGTGGCTCGGACCGGCTGAAATCCTCTAAAAAACCTCTGTAGGGCGACCAGGCCCGGCCCGTGCAGGTCTCTAGCCACCGCCATGTAAAAACAAGTGCCTACTGTGTAATGTAAGTAGTGAAAACGCACTTTCAGCAGTCTCGGCTTGTTGTCCAGTCCTCTGCCACCGTCTCGATGAACGCCTTCGATGCAGGACTCCAGGTTCAGTCTCTTTTCAGCCTCTTCCACAACTGCTCTGTCCAAATCACCGTCTTCTGTTCTGCGTCAACTACATACTTTATTGTCCTTCCAAAGTCCTAACACAACCAGATTCAGTTGTTTCTCCTGCCTCTCGCAGATGTCCTGCGCTAGAGACAACAGGTCCAGGGCTGCAGAAGGAAAGGTAGCAGTCGTGACACTGAGCTTCTGACGCAATTCTGCATTTTCAGCTCGCAAATCGGCTAACTCTTGCTGACTTTTACGAAGCTCCTTCACCTCATCCATATGAGATTGTAGCAGATCTGAGACCAGTCCGATCAGCCTGTTTTGTCCATGCAGAACAAGTTCTAACTTGGTTAACAAGGCAGAAACGGCTGGAGGAAAAGATACAGAAGAGCAATCAGACACACTCGTTTGACGTGTGTTAGATGGCATTACATGTATGCACCCTGTACTTCCTCTATGATCTCATGTGGATAGCTGTTGCACAACAAGATGACGAAGAAGTGTTGCTAAAAGAAAATGTGGAGCTAGAACTGGTAGTAGAGCACCTCAATCAGTCCCCAAGCTACAGCTTTGTCAACAGTAGCCCCACTCCGCCGTGTGCCGACAGCCAGACAGTTCTCAGAAAAAGCAGCACTAAGCGCGCTTACAGTTCCATGTCTACTGAGGCTCAGCTCAACGCTGCTATTAACGCCGAGCTCAGTCGGCTGAAGGATGAGGACAATGCTCTATCTTACTCTTGTTCGCTCTATGCTTCTGTACGATATGCCGCTCTGCTACCCATATTGTAAAGGTGACATGATTTCAAGGGACCAAGAAAGAAGACACCCCTTCAACCAATCTATAGGTACTCCCCTCAAAAGCTCAACCGAGAACAAAAGGCTTTGTCCACAACCTGGAAACCTTCTGAAGAGGACAAGAAGTAAGAGGACAAGGTAATAACTCTACTCTGGGGAGTGTCGTGAAAGACACAAGCATATAAGTAGTGTTTCCGAGTAAATTTATTTTGAAATTAAATAACTATTAAATTGCTTGCTCAGCCTTCAGAAGAAAATAACTTGCTATTAATTTGCTTGATACCCAAATTTATAAAATTAATTTGATACAAATTTGTTATTTGCTATGAATTAAATATAAATTTGCTAAAATCAATACTCAATTCCTGAGGAAAGAGCTCAAATCCTGGGTCGTGTCAGTCCAAAATGAGTTGACCTTTCTTCAGATGGTAACAAATGGTCTACAAATTAGCATTTATTAGGTTGATATCTTTGCTATAGGCATGAACAAGGATATCTTTGGACTGAACTTGTTGTTTTGTAGCCAGACTTTGGTTAGTAAAGCTGCCAAACTAAGCAAATTTATATCAAATTCATATCAAATTTCTAGGCCAATTTTACAAAATTTAATATAATTTTAATTTGTTTGACAGTCATCGCTATTTACTCGGTGATTTTGGCCAAAACAATTTAATTTTGTTATTTAATTTTAATTTGATCGGAAACACTACATATAAGGGAGGGAGTAGTAGTCTTTCGTCTACAGAAGCATGATCTTGTATGACGTCACTTTACTACAAAGTTCTTCGCGCGCCCAATTATTGGTCTAGAATTTTCTATGCGGAATGTAGAGGAGTGTGCAAATCTGTACTATGTAGAACTTTCTGTTGAGCAAGGGCCCAGCTCAGCCATTGTTTAATAACCATTGCTACGCGAATGTAGCAGGTATTTGTTCCATAGTTACTCAGGTGTAACTGGTGTTCCATTGTTTCAACTGTTGCTGTTAGTTGTGAACAGCGAACCCAACCCAATTGTTACTGTTCCCAAATAAAGGGAAATAAGTGCAAACCCAATCTTTCTCCACTGATCCACCGCAACACAAATACCAGGCAGTGGCTTGGAATCGAGCGAGGCTAAGTAGTCTGTTTTTGTTGTAGCCCGAAAGACTGCTCAGTACAGCAAAGCCCGCTGCCGCCTCCGGTGGGGCCGCGACGCTCAGTCCTCCGGAAAGGCAGCCTCTCTCTACCTCCAC
The DNA here is from genome assembly GCA_030248155.1 of Sabatieria punctata. Classification (NCBI taxonomy): domain Eukaryota; kingdom Metazoa; phylum Nematoda; class Chromadorea; order Araeolaimida; family Comesomatidae; genus Sabatieria; species Sabatieria punctata. The sequence goes on from JASANB010001645.1 coordinate 19,601, forward strand.
ACAGTGGCCGAAACGAAAGCGGCAGACAACTCCGTCAGTTCTGTCTGTACGTTCGGTCAGTAAATATACACTTGTCATTTCAGTACAGCTTGCGCCTTAGAAAGACGTCAGACTGCGCGCCCTTGAACTGCAGTTGAGCGAAGTAAAGAAGCAGCGGGACGTCTACAAGACAGGTACAGCACTAGCTGTTCACTCTTAAACAGTCAGGCACTTGCTACAGCAATTGGCATTCGAGAATTGGTGCACCTTTGCCATTTGTAGTACAAGGTGATAACGCTTGGCTTTGACATTTGTGTGTTCTGGTGCAAAATAGAGAATAGCCTATTTTGACCCACGCTATGCCCTATTTAATCAAAAACATTTTCTGTGAAGCCCATTTTTTCGTAATTTCGATTCTGTAAGTACTTTGCATTCAAAAGTTCGATTACCGTAATCTAGGTCGATTATGACAGATTATCCGTCTAATCTATCCCTATATATATATATATATATATATATCAGAATTTTATCAAACATTTCGATTCACTTGTAAACCCAAAGTAGACTGCGATTCAAAGCTTTGTTCCATCGAAAGAACGGTAGGCAAAGTCAAATAGATGAATCGTTTTTCATGTACTGAGAAATCATGGCATGAGATTTCTGTGAACAAACAATATCTAATATATATGTACTATAAATCTTTAAAATGGATTTTTCATCTACACAGAAAATCAAATATTTGAAATGTACAATTTGAAATCATAGTTTCACAAAACCTTTGAAACCGTTTTTCATTAACAGAGAAATCTTCACACCTGATATTTTGGAGAAAACGAAATCTATGAAACAAGAGTTTCAGAAATCGGTGTCAAGTGGTCAAATATAATACATGGGTTTGGTTTTGGTTCAATAAATACAGGGTGGAGGGAGAACAACAGTTTAAAACTAGAGGCGAACAACAAATCTTTTTAGATACTGTGCTTACAAATTCCGAAGCAATGGTCAGAGAAAAGCAAAGCGCGCCCAATAATCGATTGGTTTTCGACACCAAAGAGTTCCAACGACTACTTGCAGAAGTTGTAAAGAAAGCGTTTCCCGAACGGACAAAATTCAATTAAAAATCAGTGCAATAGGCATTCTACCTACATCAGGCCGCTCACAGGACTATTCAGTGACTCTTGGTCGAGGTACGGTGTAGCCAATACGTTTTTTGACAAATTCATTTAAGAGTCAGTCTCTGAACCAATCGAGTCTTGCAGTTACTTACGAGTCTTACATTACTAGCAGTGGCCATGCTTGTGGTGCTCTTCTACATTCCACTGGCCAGCGCGCACTGATCTGGAAATTTCACACCACCTGATCTTTGATCTGGTTGTTTGTAGGTTCGGTAATAGCTCTCTTATCGGGCTGGATGTGCTCAAAAATAGCCCAGAAATCGGCGGCAAAAAAGCTAGAGCATGAAGCGGCCACTCAGGTAAAGTGAATCCTGATTAATTATTACTAATATATACTGATTTAGGTTAACACAAACGAAGCGGGTCGTTGTAGCGCTCTCGGCCAGCTCGATTAACACGCTCAAGCGTGAATTCCGAAAAGGGTTTCGATCGCTTTAAAAACATATCGTGCGGCTGGAGGGTCTCGAAATTCGGGATTTTACAGCCCGGTTGCGTGCTTGGGCGCTTCGGAACAGTGGTTGGCGAGGGCTCACGGAAATACATTAATCAAGTCAGTCATAATTCTATTGGGGATGATATTTCAGCATTACCTATAAAATTCTTCTATCGCATTATTTAAATTGGTGCATAGATACAGGTGTTTGGAATTATCTATGTTAGGCAGTTAGGCATCTAGAGTAGAGTGGAAATAACAGGGCCCCATACCACAATACACAATGCAGCGGCCCACTGCGGCCATCAGATAATTAAATAACTATTAAATTGCTTGCTCAGCCTTCAGAAGAAAATAACTTGCTATTAATTTGCTTGGTACCCAAATTCTGAAATTTAATTTGATACAAATTTGTTATTTGATATGAATTAAATATAAATTTGCCAAAATCAATACTCAATTCCTGAGGAAACAGCTCAAAACCTGGGTCGAGTCAGTCCAAAATGAGTTGACCTTTCTTCAGATTATGACAAATGGTCTAGAAATTAGCATTTAAAGAGCTGATATCTTTGCTATAGGCATGAACAAGGTCATCTTTGGACTGAACTTGTTGTTTTGTAGCCAGACTTTGGTTAGTGAAGCTGCCAACCAAGAAATTTATATCAAATTCATATCAAATTTCTAGGCCAATTTTACCAAATTTAATATAATTTTAATTTGCCTGACAGTCATCGCGAGAAATTTAATTTGTTATTAAATTGCTATTTACTTGCTGATTTTGGCCAAAGCAATTTAATTTTGTTATTTAATTTTAATTTGATCGGAAACACTGCGATCAACCAGGCGCCTCAGGCGGCCAATCTGAGCCAAACTTGCTCGCGCTACGCGTGCAAATAATTCAATTACTTCGGGTACAAACCCGATACCAGGAAAGTCTTTAGTCCTCTTCTCCAGTACCTTTGTGAATTGGGTATCAACCCCCTAGATATTGGGTAAAAACCATAGCGTCAGCTTCATAGACTTTGAAATGATCAGATTCGGTTCGATCCAAAGGGAGCCACACGTTTTCACCATCCTGCCGTTCCGTTTCACACATCAGAATGTGTTTTAATGACTGGATCAAGCTTGGGAAGACTCCTTGTTCCAGTGCCCTGTTAATGGCAATTATCCGTACCGCCCCACTTATCGCAACGTGCCGTTCCATAATCGCAAGAGGCGCAGCGGCCATTTGGTCACGCCACCGCACTCGATTGGTCCGGCCGTGTGCTAAAGCCCGCGCGATCATACGACTCCGTCCCCGCTCTGTCTGGACAGGTGCACCCTGTGTAGTCAAGAAGGTGGCGCCAGATTGGAACGGGTCTGTACAGATTTAGCTGATTGATGCACGAAAACACTCCTAAATGAACACAGAATGCTAATAACACCACCTGAACGCTCGGTAATGCAAGCATCCACTGTTGGACCATAGTTTTGCCCCATATAACACTTGGTTTACGGATTGGTGGCATAACAATGAGAGTTGAGGCCTAAAGATTGGAACTCGTAGGGAATAGATTAAGAGTTCTTGCTGCTAGTTTTTGAGAGGAAGAATAACAGCGTTGCGTTACCGGCCCAGCTAAAATCTGAAGATCGACCGCCCTATTTATACATAGCCCTTTTACAGCTACTAATCTAAACGTGTGACAATTTGTTTGCAAAAGTTTATCAGGAAGTGAGAACAAAAAAAATCATGACGTCACTCGCTTTTGCGAGCCCTTCAATACGATTTTGTCAATCGGCAAAATACACCACCAATGTGTAAACTGCTTATGTAAACAAATGGTCATGGGACAACAAATACATACGGTTCTATTTAAAAACTGGTTATGAAAACGAAAAATATAATTCTAATCTGGTCAGGGGTTTCAAACAATAATTTGCTTCTGCGGCGAAAAGAACATTTTCTAGCATCAAGTATACTATTTAGTATCCATTATGCATGTTGAGCTTGTCATGTCAGAATACGTCAACTCGATTTATAACCTTCCAACGGAGAGTGCATTGTCATTGTCATGTCAGAATACGTCAACTCGATTTATAACCTTCCAACGCAGAGTGCATTGTCGAAAACAGTTGTTGGTTGAAGGGAGAATGTTGTATGGCACACTGTTTTGCAGACGAATTCAGAGCAAGTCATCAAATTTTTTTCTCTAAATATGGGAGCATGCATGCACTATATTAATGACAGAAACTAAGACAAATAAATAAGCTATCCAGTTGTTACCAAGATCATTGCTTAAATTAACAGCTTCGCGATGCGATCTCTCCCAGTGTAGTTAAGCATAGCGGTTACCACCTCTTTCGTTAGCAGTTCACCCTCCTGGGGCAAAGGGCCTGAAAACTCACCGCCTACAGGCCTTTTAGCAGCTCACAATTTTACGGCAATCTGGTTTTGGTCGGGTCCGGTCGCCAACTCCTCTCCAATGGCCGCAAAGGGTGAGCCACTCGGCATAGTTGATGTCAGTGACACAAAAACTAGTGATTTAGTGATAACACATCTGTCAAATATGCTTCTCAAAAACTTATTTAGAATACTATACTACATGTAATATAGCATGTGAAGTTACAGTTCAGGGAATAAGTGAGTCGCTGCGACACTCTTATGTGGTTTGTATAATTCACAGCAAAAGCTCGTTGCGATGGACGCTTTTCATCGAATTCGTTCATGAAGAAATTCGTATTAATTGGTATTGAGTTCGATCTCCAGTATAGAAGGTAAAGGCATAGGCGCTAAGCCAATGCAGGCCTGTTTTAAATTTTAGCTACTAATACTATAGCTGTTCACTAAATGGGACCGCCATCACTGATACAAGACAAAAAACTTGGAGAGGATAAACTGCATTTTTATATTTTGGAGATTCTTTAAGCTGAAGACATTAGGTGATGATATGGCGCTGTATGCAGAGCAGAACCTGCTTCATACTTCTCAGTGTTGTACGTTGTATTTAATCTAGGTCAAGAGGGGGTACGGTAGAAGAACACCAACGGTGGCGGGCTCAATAAACAGACTGTCCGTTCCGTGTTTCGCTCGTACCCAGGGTTTGGATTAGATACTAAGCTCCTATGTGACGAAAAATTATACAACAGACTTGCTTGGTTCGGCACCTTCATTAAACAAAGTCTGGCTACAAAAGAACAAGTTGAGTCCAAAGATGACCTTGTTCATGCTTATAGCATAGATATCAACTCATTAAATGCTAATTTGTAGACCATTTGTCGCCATCTAACGAAAGGTCAACTCATTTTGGACTGACACCACCCAGGTTTTAAGCTGTTTCCTCAGGAATTGAGTATTGATTTTAGCAAATTTATATTCAATTCATATCAAATAACAAATTTGTATCAAATTAAATTTCAGAATTTGGGTACCAAGCAAATTAATAGCAAGTTATTTTCATCTGAAGGCTGAGCAAGCAATTTAATAGTTATTTAATTTCAAAATAAATGTACTCGGAAACACTACCAACGAGGCCTTGCGCCTCGGCCGCCGCGCGCAGACAGGTAGGCTGTCTTAAAGAGAATCAGCACGAAAGAAAATAACGCAACAATTGAGTGATTAGTAAACAATCAATGATATTAGTATCACCACAGGAATAGCTGGAATGAGCAGAGGGTTAATACAGTGCCCCCTTCTGAGGCCGGCCTACTGGCACGGCGCTAGTACGGAGCGACCATCCAGTCTCGACAACGGTCCTTAGGCTGTCCTGCGGAGGTATTGTCTGGAATCCATGGCAACTTGTGATGTTGCGGCACAACTGGGTTGCTTTCTTCCGTCTCGCAATACTGAGCAATAGCCACATGCTCAGCTCTGACTTGTGGTGCCAAATTCCCGATGTTTAGTGTACCTGCGATGATGGCCCGATTGACGACCTGCCAGAAGTCGGAGCAGATTGTGTTACCGCCCGGGGCATACAATGTATTCTGCTTCCTCTGGCTTGGCTGTGGACCCTTTTGACTGGGTGTAACGCACACGATTGGCCAGTGATGCTTGCAGACAATCAAAATCATTGATGTTGAGCCGTTCGAATTCCATACTATCTGGGAAAGACATCCAGACAAATGCGTAGCATCTTTGTCGCTTCTCTTCATATTGTTCTTGTTGAAAGGAGTCAACTTCTTCTATTTGAGCGGCTCTTCCGTTGCTCTCATACAGAATAATTGGTTGTTCCGCAGTGCCGATTTGATAGACTAGCCAATTCTCTGGATTTTGCAGGTTGGTAACTAGCGCTTATTTGTCGCTATAGTCGCTATATAGTGTGATCGTTAGCGCCAAGGGACGGTCCCCGGTGGTGTAAACGCGATGCTCAGCCAGCAGTGGTTGTACCGAAACTGACTCCATGTAAGCCCGTAGCTGAGACACCCGAAGACTGACACGGAGCACTTCCATGAACTCCGCAAACCACGCTTTTAGCAGTTCCAGTGCCTGAGCGTGTGCTGCTTCTTTGACTCCTACCACATCTCTGATCCATGGTGATTGCATCAATGCCCAGATCATGTGTTGTTCCTGAGCCATTAGCCAAAGTTCTGCCATTCGTTGCAACGAAACGTCTCTGTTCGCAATCATCAGCATAGCCATAGCCTGAGTGAAAGAAACGAATCGAGCAACCTCCTCAGCTTTTCGATGCACGGTTGTTGGTAGACTCCACCGAGCCATCAGAATGGGTAGTGGGTAGATGCCCTGAAAGTAGGCACCTTCTGGTAGAAACGGCATCAACCATGACTTGACCGGGTCAAAATTGGTAACGCTGACAGGATGTGTGAAAATCTGACACAGCACTTGAATTGCAACAACTCGTCTTGGTCTCGGTTTGGCCGTCTTCAAGTACTGGGACCAACAATTCTGAAACGCAGTTGTGAAGGACAGTAGTACCGGACGTGACTCTGCGGAGCAAATTAGCATAATTTGCTCCGCAGAGTCACGCCCTGTAGAGCGGCCTCGAGTTTAAACTCGAGGAAGCTGGCAAGCACAAATAAAAAGGCACTATAAAAGGCAAGGTACAGTTACCGGAAGCTGCGGAGCAAGTAGGAGTAGCAAAAGCTGTGGAGCAAGTGTGGGCGGCAAAAGCTGCGGAGCAAGTGTGGGTGGCAAGCAGATGGGGAGCAAAGAAAAGCATAATATAGAGCCGGTGCCTAAAATATTGCCAGAGCATGCGCGCCTTTGTGCTCCGAAAAAGCACCTCGGCCGGCAAGGTGCATTTCATAATTGTAAGACAGCGAATAAAAACCGCAGGAGCATTAAACTCGACCATCACGTCATCTGCTAGCTCCAGACAAAAGACTGGAAATGGACGCTCAACTGACAGATCGGCTGTCTGAGAGCACTGTGTTTAGTAGGGTTTCTTAAAAAGGCATGGAGTCAGCGCCAGACTATTAAAAACACAATCTCAATTCTAAAAGCTAATAATGGGATGGGTGGAGTTTCTCTACTTTCGCAATCTGTCAGTAGCTAGTGGGAAAAGCCAATTTAGGAGTGGTGGGAAGTGTATTTCACAATTATTTGAAAGATGGCAAAAAAAACGCAGGCACTATAAACAGGCAAAGTAAAGGTACTGGAAGCTATGAGTAAGAGAGTGATGATAGGAAGTGTATTTCACAATTATTTGCCAGCACAAACAAAAAGAGGGAAAGTTTGAAACAGCAACCCAATGATAGCTCTAAAAGCTTATAACTGTTAATCTTGAAACGTGAAACGAACTGGTTCTTGTTGCGCAATATTGAACAACGAAAACTTTCATTCCTTCAAAGCACGCTAATACAAATTAATGATTTAGTGAAGTGCAAGTGTAAAAGCAGGTGGAAGTGCAAGTGTAAAAGCAGGTGGAAGTGCAAGCATAAAAGCAGGTGGAAGTGCAAGTGAAACTGTGAGCCAGGCGAGTTGCTGGCCACTCGAGGTCGGCTCAGACTTCTGCTACGATCGCGATGCCGCATGGAGGTAGAGTGCCCTGCAACAGCAGCATAAAAATACGGTTGATCAGTTCCAGTGATGTTGACTGTAGGATCGGGTCGTTCCCAAGTAAAATTAGGCTCAGCAGTAGCGTCAGCTTCGCCGATAGCACTAAAATAGCGGGGATAATGGCTAGAAGTATTACCAGAGGCCTGTTTTGTTTCAGAACCATGGTGACCCCTGTACTGTGTAGGAGTCAAAGGCCGGCGGCGCCGCCAACCTCCGCGCGAGTACGCATACGCCTGCTACTGTCCTTGTGTCAAGTTTATACTTGACGTATGTTGAGATTCGGCGCACGTTATTCGCGCGGTCGGTCCGAGACCAGCTAAACCATTCCTTGCTGACCAAATTTTTCTTAACGTTTTGTTTCGAATTTCGAATTGGAGTTGGTGTGGTGCTACTGTGCGTGTGAGTACGGTGCAGAAGTAAAGAGCTCCGAGTTGAGGTAATCTTCGTTGCTGTTTGTTCGTCGTCGCTCTAGTTAATTACACAACGTAACAAGAAGTACTTTAGGTATCTAAGAGAGCTAGATACAAGGTCAGAACAACTGGTGCCCTCTCTTCGTGACCAAAGCTGACTTTCTCGCAAAATGCATCTTAAATATCTACTGTGTCTGTGTATGTAGAGAGATTGATAACGTTAGCTAAATGCTGCATTGAGCGCCGATTATGTATTAGAACGCTGACTGGAAGCATAACGGCTATTTTGTTATAACTTTTCACTAAAGTTTATTCAGAATACACTCGGTGTCTGTTTTCTGCAAAAATTCTGGATCGGCTTAGATCCATTCGTCTCTAATTATAGGCTTGACATAGTCTTATGGGTTTTCAACACGAAAACTGCGCTAGTCAGTGAGAGTGGCCCAACACACTAACGTTTTTCGCAAAAAAGTAGGACAAATATTGCAGGTCGGTAAGTGGTTCTGAAATAATTTGTAATGCATGCATTTCGCTGTATTTTCTCAACTTTCCTTCACTACAATTCTCCAATCAACGATTTTGCCTATTATTGTTCAGCACTTTAGCAAATAGTGTGAAAAAATCACATGGCGCTGCTGTTTTACGTTAAAAAAGTAGGCTCTGCTCAAACAGATCTTTTCTGAGAAAACATTCGGCCATCGGTGGACGCTACCCCCGCTGCAAAACTAAACAGACAACTGGCGTAGCTTGTAGGGCCTGTAAGTACAGTACACAAAACGTACTATTAAATCCCTTAGTAATACGAGCCAGCGAGCCAAACTACAAAGTCTTTCACTCGTAGCAGGTACCCATCGGTGCGTTAAATATATACTGTACAAACAATCCTACGCTCCATTAATATACTCCGACCCTACAATGAAGCTGGTCCAGTTAGTTTTGCTTGAAATATTGGCTTTTTTACACCCAAACGATAAATTATCGTTTTGTTCTACTGCTCATCGATACATAAAGCTTTACCAAGACACGCGGGCATGGAAATATGACAACAAAAACTCTGTGTGGAAAGCTTCAAACAGAATGGGCAAGAATACCCATCTATATCTAATGATTTGGTTAAGCCATACCCAGAACTGCTGGTACAGCTGAAGCTTGTTCCTTTCTATCGGACCGTATGCCAGTTGCGATTGATTACTATGTACAAGTATGTGAACAGTTTTCGCCATTTGCCCGCAGAAACGCTTACTCTGCGAAAGAATACTGTAGGTAGTCGCGGCCGCGTGAACCATGTAAAAACGTTGAACGTGCCTTTCTGTAGACTAGAACGTTCACGCATGTCATTTCTTAACCATAGTATTAGGCTGTGGAATGCGCTTTCTAATCAAGAAGTCAATTCTGACCTATCAACTTTCTGTGTCTGTATTAAATCAGATGACGTGTTTGAACCACATTTAACAGCCTCCGTTGTTCCGTTAGTGCTAGTTGTTGATGTCTAGCTTCTTTCTGCTGTTAATGTGACTTGACAGTTTGAGTGCATACTAACTTGTCTTGTACTAACAGGGTTTGACAGATTAGAGGGCCCGAAGGGGCGACCGTCGCCCTGTTTCTTCAGAAATAAACTGTTTCAATCAAATCAATCAAACTTGGAGTTTGGGTACCACCGGGAATTGGTGCCCCTTGTTCTGCTCTTTCTCTTCGTATTTGTGTCTCTAGGGGTCAGCTCACCGCCCAAAATGGGTGGGCCTTGTTCTTTTTGTTCAGTTGTTGGTAGTTGGTGTGCACCAACTTGTGTGGTGGAGTGTCACACGTAATGAGATCTTCTCTTATGTACATACTGTAGTAATGGGACGGCGCACCAAGCCCGCATTTATCGTAAGTTGTGGTTGCGTTAATCGTAGGTGCTTAAACAGTAATCAGTTCCTTTCTATTGTTATTCGACTTGGTTTTAACTGTGATCTTTAACATCTACTGTTTAATGCTGGCACCTGTTTTTCGCTGCATAGTGAAGTAAGGTTTTAACATGCAGTAAATTTTGACTGTTGTCTAGCCAGGAGTGCTGGCCTAGTTTATGTTACTTACTCTTCCGGACCAGCGGTCTGGACTGGTCTTTTATCTGCAAATAAAACGAGACCGTGCGTGGCCGTCAAGAACTTGCCGCTCCCCTAGTCGACGTAGTGGTCAAACGTGCAACGCTACAACAGACAAGGCCCTGAAAGAAACTTACAAGTTGTGATGGGACCCTGGAGCACCGAAGTACCTGAACCTCCAAGTATTGCAGGAATGCGAAATCTTGGCGCTCATCCAGCATGCAAAAGCTTGAATTTCCAGCAAAAACAAGCAGTCTCTCATTTCATCGATGGTAAACATGCTGTCCCCCTCTTAGTGGGTCCTCTGGCAGTGGGAAAACTGCCACTATAGAAGCCATGTTATCGAGCAATGGGGGAGACAGGAGGAAGCCATTGCAAAGTAGTAAAGATGGCTGAAGAAGGAGTCTACAAAAACACAGGCGATAGCAAGAGCTAGGGCAGACATCGAAGAGTTGCAGCTGGATCAGAAGAATAAGAAGCCAGATGAGATCACAGCTCATTTGGTCAAGGCCGTCAGAATAATCGTCGCCACTGTGAACATGGTGACCCACCACCAACTGTCACATCACATCACTGGAATCATCTGTGACGTAAGCATCACAATGCACAGAACAAGAGGCTATCAAACTCTTTACTGCAAAAATACAGAAATGAAAATAGACAAATATATCAAGTCTGTTTGTACGTATATGTATATCCAAAACATTTGTTTGTATATGTATATTTGAATATTCAAGCCAACATTACTGCCGCTGAGGCACCCTTAGCAATATCATTGGGGCCGCAGAACATGATAATCAACTCGACAGACTGCTTCACCTTGTACACGTTGGGCAAGGATACTGATTAGGATACGTTTAGTCGTCCACGCCAAATGCTTTAAACTGGATAGAGCTCATCTCGTAAATGCGGCTGGCGAGTGGACGAGTATCACGTGAACACTGGTAAACCAGTAGTAGGGGAGTGAGTCCGACTGACGGCTGGGGCTTTCACTGTTGCTCTTGATGCGCCTAGGCTACGGTCCTCTAGAGCAGTCGCCTCAACCTACCCTTTTGCCTTTTCTACATATTAGTCAATCAGGTCAAATAAATGGTATGGGCGCGGGTTTTCAACCTGCAAACCTGATGAAAAAATTCATGCTCAAAATACGTTTACATAGCCCTTATTCGATAATCTATACCGAAAACCGCACTGTAATTGGTAAAAAAATTCAGAAATCGCGATTTTGTTAAGCCCTAAAAATAGGCTTTTTGTATGGGCGCGGGCGCTCCATTCGATTCCGCAGCACAGACTGTGCGTGGTTTAGATTCCGCGGCACGAAAGGTGCGTGCTTTATAAAAGTTTATGGCCGGTGATCGAAAAAAAGTTTTTCATGTCTTTTGATTGTCAGTAAACCTTAAATTATATTAAACTGTTATCCTTTAAGTCTAAAACATTGTTCGGAAAGAAAATATGATGTGCCGAGTCATTTTCTGAGCTTTCGGTGTTTCCTAAGATTTTATTTTGCATTAGATTAGATTTATTCACTAAGTCCGAACAGAAAAATAAACGGCAGATCAAGGGGACGGCTGGGCCGTTCGACCGGCTAGTGCCCGTTTATATCATGGCGTCAGGGGTTTTTGCCGCAGTTTTGCATCTTTTGCCAGTTATAACAGTCTTACTAAAAGTCAAAGTGATGAAAGCATGTGGAAATATCACCTGGTTGGTAACAACTGATATCCGGCACATTTTAATAAGGTTTGTTTGACCTCAAATTTTTAGTTTGATGGCCCAACTCCGACTGCTCATATTTCGATCCTTTCAACAAAGACTGGATTCTTTATAACGTACGTATACACACGCACAGAAAGGTTAGCTGACAGACACAAAGCACGAATGGATGGGAAGCATCACATACAATCGTCATTTGACAACAAACTGCCAGACAAACACAGATACCCTTGGGCGTTGCGTCGGCTCGGTTCTGCTGCAGGCTCTGCGCACTTTAATTGGATTCGACGTTCACACAAAGCCTCAAAAATACCTATAGACCTTTTTATTCGTTTGATTCAATACGAAAAAATGTTCGCACCGGAAGTTAAAGTTCCCAACCCAACCCTACCCTTTTTCGGCAAAATGAGCAAATCTGGCCAAAATTTGCTGTTGACTGACCGACCCTTCCTCAGCTCTCTGGCACTGCTCGCCCTCATTCCTCTTCTATACTCTGTGCATCATTCTCAATCAAAGTACGGCCAGCAGAGCTTTGTGTTCCATATAACTGATGTTAACTGTAAAAAATCGTCGGTCCCAACTTATAGATTCTTGTTACGTTTTCAACCTTCGCCTTTCTCCACCAACGATAATAGAGTGTGGTAGAATTTTGTGATCTGGTGCTGCATGTAGCCGTCTGCTTGTGGCAAGATGCTGCTTAATACTATGCGTTTAGTGCGGTGCGCCTGAGCGATGTCTTGCGCTTTGTGATGCAGTCTCTGTGCAATGCGGCGGCCAGACCTGTCCCGAAACGGATCTCCTGCTACCACATCTTAGCAGACATCTTCATCGCCGCAGTGAATGTAAACTGTTTTGATAGAGGATAACTGAATAGCATTGGAAACAACACCTGCTTGTTAGATTCAAAAGTGATTTTACATGTGCAACCGCTTTAGCCGTTAAACAGACAGATCCAAAGTGACCGCCAAGCAGCGATAAGACGAGGAGGTCACGGCTTTGCTTACTGACGACATAGTTAAGAGGGAGTCACCAACTACAATGCGACCGGGAACATCTGTCGCCATGTTGCAAGCATTGCTCTAGTGCGCATGAGCAGATGGCCAACCAGGTTCTGCCCGTCCCCGTGCCGACCGGCACCCCACACTGCATCGAACGTGTCCTCAACTAAAAGGCACTGGCCGGTGCTCTGCAGAAACTCTCCTAAATCCGCAGAACTGGTGAATTTCTCGCACAGAATGGCCTGCATGACGATTTCGCGTACCTGATTCCAACTGGCTCGATCTTCGCTGGTAACAGCCTGCTTCGCCTGTGCGCCTTGGCTTGAGAAGCTGTCAGCTGAAACCTCTGAGAAACCAAGCTGCAAGCATGCAGATACAGTCTTCTGAAAATCTGTCCACTTAACTATAGGACCAATATTTCCAACTCGAGTTTCTAACCTACCAGATGGAGTTAGAAGCTAAAAATTTGGGTTCTTACATAACTTTTGGAGTACTTTGAGAATCTGTAGTGCAATTTTGTTTTAGAAGAAAAACAATTTAACCATATGGTCACTGTTGACGTTGCAAATGTCGGCGCTGGTCATAGTTGTCATTGAAGTTGTTTTCGAACTCTTCTGTGCATACGACTTTGCGCTTTGGCTGTGTAGCATCTTTGCAAACCATCAGGTCTCCGATTGGTTGATTCGGTGTGGGAATGTATACCTGCTGTTATCTTTAAGTGTCCTGCGCACTGAGTTCACGGTGAATGGGATCGTACCCAATACAGTCAGAAAATTGATAGCCTACAATACAGTGATTGTGTACCTGAAATTCTGACTGACCATACCACTTGCAAAAATGGATAGACTGAGAACTTCTCCTTCACTTTCGACTGTTATACCACTTTCTCGGGCTGCATAGCATATGTACCTTGGTGATGGTCAAAGTGACAAGACTGCTGAGAGCCGGCTCGGGAATCCATTACTTGCCGGATGGCAGTTTCAGATCGTGAAGCTGGAAAACTTGACCATGGTTACTTACATACAACATTTCGTCCTTCAGATCATGCTGAAGAAAAATAATTTGAATCGCGCCACCTATTTCAGTCATTTGGGTTTTGCATACGGCGATTTGGGGCTCTCTAAACGTCTGATTTCTATGTTTAAGCGACCTATTGTTAAAAGGTCAATTTTCACTCGAGTAAAACTAAAAATATATAGGAATCAATGGCCGGAAGCGAGTTCCACAGTTACTGTATTAGCACGCCTCCCGGCAACTGGGCTAATTAGAGCGCGAACGAAACTAAATAGCAAGAAGATAACAGACTAACCGTTATACACGGCATTAATCCACACGATAAACTGCTAAAGCAATTGCACCTAGTGACTCTCATACACACCTCACATCACACTCTTGCTCTTCGCCATCCAGCACACTGCTGTTGGCCAGTGTGGTGCATTTTGAAAATTTGAAACTAGGTAAAGTAATACTAGGTAAAGTTGTCACCCAAAAAACTAGGTAAAGTAATACTAGGTAAAGTTCTCAGCTAAGAAACTAGGTAAAGTAATACTAGGTAAAGCCCAGAAAAACTAGGTAATACTAGGTAAACCTAAAAACGCTCGAAATCAAGTCAAAATATAATTTTTGGTTCAATAGAACAATGATGAAGTTAGTGTGGACTTAAAATTTACGAAATTTGACACATTTCAAATAAATATTTCTATTTTATTGATCAAATAAGTCAGAAATTCATTCTCTGGGCCACTGTAATTGTGGGAAAGCCGGAAATTTGAGGGTTTGCTGACTGAAAAACCAGGTAAAACTGAAAATATCAAACTAGGTAAACTTGTTCTACCTAGAAGTACCTAGTTATGTTGATTTAAAACTAGGTAAAGTAAAACTAGGTAAAATAGAGTAACCAGCAACTAGGTAAAGTAAATCTAGGTACTTTTCCCGAATATTAACTAGGTAATACTAGGTATACCTAGTTACCTAGATAAAAAGTGCACCACACTGCTGTTGGCTCACCGTTCTATTCATTCTATCTATTGATTAACTAGGTGGGGCTATTGGCTATGGCTAGCAGGGTTGCCAGGTTTCAAAGACAGTTCACTCCTAGAAACACCCTAAAAACCTCCTAGAAACTCCTAAAAATTTTAAAAAAGTTTGGAAAAAACTCCTAAACTTTATTTTATATTACCACCCGTCTATTCATTATTGTTTATGTTTTTCAACCTTTAAGGCAGTAAAAATTGAAAGGCACCTCGGTCACTGGGAGTTGATGATGCCCAGGCCTCGCAGCATATGTAGAAAAATATGGCCACCGCGGCCACTACTCCACCAGGACCACACCACCAGCCAATCTGCGCCACAGCCTCCCGGCTGAAAGTCACGTTTCGTTTCGCGCTTACAAACTCTAAACGTCGCAGGCGCTAAAACAACGTTCTGTGACACGACAATTTTTCCGTATATATGGTACCACTGCTCTAGGTACCGGTGCCATAAGCGGCGTTAAGTGCCTGAGTGCAGGGATGCCTACCAAATTCAAACTTTGAATTTGATATGGTATGGTATAGTATAAACTTGGCGGTTTGAATTCGATATGGTATGGTATAGTACTAGCTAATTCAGCTTGAATTTGGTTGGTATGATTTTGGTATGAATTTGGTACAGTAGGGGTAGTTTGCTGTGATAATGTCATAGAAGCCTTTGGAAATTATGCTCAATCCACCTTTCTTGAGTTTTTTCGAATCAAAACATGCAGAAGGATTGGGAATATATTTTGACGCATTTGAAAAGTGTTATGAATTTAGCCAACAAGCTAGTACTAAAATGAAAACGCCATACCAAAATCAAAATTCTAGTACTAAAATTATCTGGTAAAGGCGTTTGATTTTGATATGGTATGGTATAGTATAGAAGGAGCTGTTTTGAATTTAGTTTGGTATGGTACTAGTACTAAATTCAAAGTTTGATTTTAGTACTAGTACAATTTTGGTATGGTAGGCATCCCTGCCTGAGTGTTATAGTGGCCGCCAGCTCGGGGACCCTCCCCAGACGGGTTTTCCACCTCCGCCTTTTATGGCAACTAATTATTGGATCAATTTGGTGTCCTCTTACAATTGCAAACACAATTTTCTGTAGAACACACTTTTTACCTGTATTTAGTTGTAAATTTGCTTCGATTTTAGTCGTCTTTCGAAATTGGGCTCAGCCGTGGCCGGAGCAAGGAAGAGCAAGAGTGGAAGGAAAGCTAATCTTTCAAAGCAGCAACTCACTTGTGTGAGTTCGGCCTCCGTCTGAAATTGGAAGAGAACCTGTTGCTCGGTGTGTTTCATGTCGTAGGGAAATCGTAGCAGAGGGCGCTCATAGAAGCTGGCGTTCCTGCCAACTGCCACGTCCACCTCTACTGCCATCTGAAGCCACCAACCACCATTGCCACCAACTTTTAACCGTATCATCTAATGCCATCCCTTAGCACCAGTTTTACCATCACCGGCTTTCTTTCGGTTTCAGGTTGGGTTTTCATTTTTCATTCATGTCGCTGGGTGACCTTTTTCAACTCCCAAACAGGGTTTCAGGACCAAGTCCAAAAGGGGTTTTGTCAACGTTTTTACGGATTCTGGGGCGAAAAATGGCTTTAAAACCCTATTTGGACCAGGGCTGTTGGGTCGGTTTTTTTCCTCGGTTTTTTTCGTTTTTTTTTTCGAGAAAAACGGTTTTTTTCCTAGGGGCTCGGAAAAACACTAAAATGCGGAAAAAACTCAAGCAAGTTTTTAAAGGAAATAGGCACAATAACTGGTTAAATTCGCTTCAAATGCTTTGAATTTACGTTAATAGAAGCCTTACAAGCATCTTCCTGGCATAACTTAGCTGTTTTTGGCAAAAACTACTGGTACCATTTTCAGGCAACTTTTATTATTCTATTTTTGTTGTTTTAAAATCAAATTACTACTCTAAAAGATGAAATTAGTGCATTTCGTAATAATACTCACCCTATTTCGTTGAATTCTGCAATAAAAAGCGATTGTAAAAAAAACTTTCTGTCATCTCGGAAAATAACTTTTGGAAAAAAAATCCGAAAAAAAACTGAAAAAAAACCGAGAAAAAACCGGTTTGAAAATCACGCTTTTTTATTCATTCGTGTGCATGGGTATAGGACAGCTGATACTCTAGTAATAAAAATCTCCCAAACGTGGCGAGACACAGAGGCAGCTAGAAAACCTCCCCAGATGCATATTTAACTCTTAGAAATCAATTCTGCTACTGTACTACCTTATACGTACCGGAACCCAAATTTAAATAATTTGGCTGAAAATCTGGTTTTGTAACGGTTTTGTGACGGAAAGGAAGCAAGAAGCAGGTACCAGCAGGTAGCAGGTAGTTGCAACGATAGTTAAAATAAAGAGAACCAAGTACCTCCTGACAAGCGAGACGCGTCTGCATCAGCCCGTTGAGAAGACGAGGCGGCGAAAGAATCTTGGCTCTAAATATTTAAATATTTAAATATTTATTTGCATAATCCGCCTATACCTGGCCAACCAAATTTGCAGAGTGGTGCCCAATGGGTCTGGATTACTGTTATTTAAATATATTAATATTAAAATGAAACTATTATTAATAGTGCCATTTTAATAGTATTAAATCTATATTAATATTAAAATAGAGGCCCTACTATTATATTAAATTAAATTAAAAATACACGGAGGGGCTGAATATTAAAATTTATTATTAATAGTATTTTAATAGCATTTTAATAGTTAAACCATGTTTGACAATCAAAGAGTTACATAATTTTCCCTCAGAAAATTATGAAAATTGAAGATTTCTGACTGCCCTCTGAATCTTGAATGTGTTTTCACTTGGAAATAGTGGAACTTTTCTCACTAAGGCATGAATGACAAAAGGACCTGAATCTAATCAATAACCTATGTCTTTCCTTTCAAAAATTTCTCTTTAAATATGCTATGCACCAATAGTTTTTTCTATAGCTACTTGTGTTCGAATGCAATTAAAAACCAGGTTCAGACAAAGTCATTTTAAAAAATGGTTATAAATTTCCACAGAATAATGCTTCTAAGTTACATATCTGATTAAATTTTCAACCAACACTAACAACTTCAAGCAAAAGATTTTGTTTTGCCACTTCGCTGAAGTGTGACCAAAACTTTTCGACTGCATTTTAGCATATACTATTAAAATGCTATTAAAATACTATTAAAATTGTTATTTAATAGTATTAATATTAAATCTAAATTAAAATTAGCAGGGTACTATTATATTAATATTAAATTAAAATTAAAATCAGCTAGTTCTATTATATTAATATTAAATTAAAATAAAATTCCACTATTAAAATTACAGTAGTCTGGATTACTGTGCCAGAATTTTAGTGAACCTCAAAATGTTTGCTTTAGAAATGGATAAATCGCGATTTTTTCCAAGTTTAAAAATCCGATTCTCACGCGTACTTTGAGCGAGGGTTTTGAAATTTCTACATAAAATTGCACTATATTGAGTCTATAAGCGACCGTGATTTCACGGGCGTAGATCTTGCATTTCTTGAGTAAGAACCGTTTATATGAGACCATATGATTTTCGTATTTTCGTTTAAATTTCCGGCCAAAATTTGAATTTTCGCGACAAAACGCAAACACGGGTAGCCGGACTAATTGGCCACCTACCCTCCAAATTTGGTTTAAATTCGCTGAGAATTGATTGAAAAAGAGTGATTTTAGTAAACCCGAAAAAGTGGTGAGGACATTTTTTGTGCACTACTGTATATTATGGATTATGGTACCACTACCTAGGTTACATGTAACAGGGAGGTCTGGGGTCTGCCCTCACCCGACTTGGAGAAATTGCGACTTTTGAGCATTTTTAGTGCCCAACCCCTCCTAGAATTTGAGCTGACCCCCCCCCCCGGCCGGCGTCAGAGCCCCAACGCCCTCCCCTTCGGCGGATGACCTGTTACATGTATGGGCACCATATATGGTACCCACATTCTGCTCCTGTGGTGGTAGCATATAGGTGAGTGCCGTAAACGGCCAAGATTAAATGCCAGACTGTTTTAGGAAGAGAACCGAAAGCAGCAAAGATAGCTTGGCTTTACCTGTCAGCCATTTCCACTCCGAAAGTTGGCGTGAAAACTGGTGAATGACAAGAAACGAAATATAGGAGAAAACGATAGCAGTATCGAGTGCGTACACTCAGCAGTAAGGCTGCGATCTCGAACGACGGCAGGGACTGCCAGTCTCTGAGGCTGCGGTGGCGGCGGCCTTCGATATTTGCATACAGTGGAACCTCAAATGGAACCCTCGATACGAAAAACAATACTTCTCGGATTTTCTGCTGAAACAGAACCTTCTGTCCTCTATTCCTATCGGAAACACTTTTAACGTTAACAGTTTTAACGAGGTAGAGCGAGGGGGTATGGCCGGCGATGGGAGGGATAGACCCCCGACCCATGTATAAAAGGCATCTGCACCTATGAGTTGTGTTATTGGTTTGAGTGTTACAGAGCGCAACAAATTTTGCACACATTAATCGGAAGCACTTCCAAGAAAAGTTACACTATATTCACGTAGTTGAGATTCTGGCGGCTCATTGATCTTTTTTACCTTTGGAATTGCTGTAGCAAACCCTGACTTAATTCCTTAAGCAAGACAAACAAAATCAAACTCGCGTGCATAACATGGAAACCAACGGTGCGTGCAAGTGAGCACCCGATAACTGACGTGAACTCATCAGTGAATATGGATGACGGCGCTCCATCGGTTCTGACTTGCTACAAAATTGGGAAGCGCCCATCGTTTGTTCACCAATCCACCGCATCTGCCACCTGCCACAAATCCATACACTCACGCAAAGTAGACTGAGCCCAACAAATATTTAAGACTGTTCAACTGTTGTCTCGGGAGAATCAATTCAGCCGTATCAGTAAAGGTGCTCCAGTGCGGAACGTTGACGATACCTGCCTCTCGCAAGACCAAGACAGCGTATTGGTCTTGCGAGAGGCAGGTATGTGAGCTGATCCCACACTGTGGGCCCCCAATGCATGATTGCCTCTGCCCAATCCGGTCTTTGGCTGTCCTGCGTTGCTCGGTAAACAAGTGCGGTACACAGAATATATCCTCTCCTACGTGTTTTGGCTAGCGGCTTAACTGGCAACTGGCGAACTCGATCGATCGTAAAGTGTTGGGAAAGCAAACCGCCCAGCCGGTGCGGACTTTTTTTTTCGAACAATTTTTATTATTACGAATATGGTTAGTAGAACACAGATATGGATTAGAAAAGGATGCACACAACAGCTGGGTCAGAGTCCTTGACATATATGTGTGTGATGTAGAGCAGTTTGCCTTGATACTTGAGGTTTGATTATGGCTTTTACTGTTTCCTTAATTATTGAAGAATTTCAAAGAAACGCAAGTATTTGTCCCAAATTTCAGTAAAGGCATCTTTCTTCTTCAGCATAATGCTGGCATAATACATTCTTCAGCATAATACTGGCCGGCGCGGACGTTGATAAACGGAATGCAACTGCTTAGGGAAGATTAATGAGTACGGAAGAAGCACATTTACCTTTTAAATAAAATAAAACAATTGTTCTAGGCCGGGGACGCGGACCGGTGTAGGGTTCACAGCTGCGAGAGAGCGAGACTGTTTGCATTTGTTCAGTCTACGTAGTATGAGCAGTCGTTCGCTAGCAGCGTTAGTCTGCACTAAAAAAGAAACCTGAAAAAATGCCTATTCGAACCAGTAGATATGCCGTGGCCATCGGATTGGCCTATCCTTACTACCTCCATCATTTCGAAGTGGCCTCCTATCAACAGGCCTTGGAACAATGAGGACCGCAGCTGTGGGAACCGATGTCGCCGGAAGCGCGCCAGACATTCAAATCTCTGGCCGAAGAACTGCGCGCCTCCGCTACCGTCATATCACTTGTGTCCAGGAACTGCAAGAGATCGTGGATGCGGTGACCAGGCCCGCTGGGTTTTTCAACTTTATGGCTATGGTGCCGTTCCAATTTCATGTTTAGGTGATATTTAGGATTGTCCCGTTTCTACCCAACCTAATCCGGCCAGGCGCAGTCTGTGCCTCAGGTGCCACTTAATGACTTAAGAGCCGGTTTATATAAGGATCGACTCTTCCCGGACAAATCTCAACTTTTTGTCTCCGATGTGGCTGAAATTTTGTATTTTGGTTTAATTTGGCCTATAAAGACATTTTATCACCTTCCCGGCCATTTTTGAGAGGGTCACTTTTTCGACCCTCTCGCAGATTTCAAGTCATAACTCAGGGCCAAATGATCGTAGGAACTTGCGAATTGCATATTTAGAATCAGAAAATTGTTCTCTTTCAAATGATGCCTTAACTGGTTGGAGCAGTCAGACCAAATCTGGAAATGGTTGGAGCATTGGGACCAAATCTCGAACTGGTTGGACCAATTTAACTTACAAAACACTGAGACCAAACCTAGAACTGGTTGGAGCAGTCAGACCAATCTATGATGTGGATGGGAGTGCTGACTGATTTCTTATCCTGCAAAATCTGGTGTCTGAAAATTGGCATTTGTTTGGACAATCATTAAATTTGGGTGTCAATTCTCTGTCTCTGCAACCACATTAAAATGCCATTCGTAGGGCGACTGCACAGTCTACAGAAAACTTCGCTTCAGAATGGACTGATTGCACATACCACACTGCATTAGTCACATTACCAGACTATTGCTCTAAACAGATTACCAATCTATGATGTGGAGAGCTCTATTGGTGGCCAAGTTTTGATAGCGCAATTGAGCATTTCATGCGACACAATCTTCAAAACACTGAGACTAAACCTATAACTGGTTGGAGCAGTCAGACCAAATCTGGAAATGGTTGGAGCATTGGGACCAAATCTCGAACTGGTTGGAC
>JASANB010001646.1:0-32685 GCA_030248155.1 Sabatieria punctata
TGTTTTTGACGAAAGTTTTTATTGATTTAAAATTTAAAATAAAATTAGTAGAGTGGTTAGTAGGTAAAAGGTGACTAGCAGCTGGATCTGATGTCACTGTTTGTTTGTAGAGGCAGTTTTCTTAGCATTGATTGATTTAGAGCAAGTACTACATGATACGTCTCTTGTTACGGGCTCAGTATGTCAAAGAAACGTAGGTATTTACCCCAAGTTTGCTTAAAAGCGTCTTCTTTTTTCAGCATTTTGCTTGCAAAAAATGCAGTTTTTAAACTAGCTTTAACAAAGTGTTGAAACGTCATGACTGACAGCTCTTTGACTTCATTTCTTGATAGGTTGTAGATAAACTGCTTTGCATAAATGCCTAGCAAGTTCAACACCTTAGAATCAACGTGTAAGTCATACTCTTGACCAAAAAGCGCAGTAATCAGATCGAAGGAGGTCTGCTGATGGTCTACGTCATAAATGAGTGCTTCCAGCATTCTCCATACTCGTTTTGCAAGTGGACAGTAATATAACATATGTTCAACGGTTTCCGTGCTACCTAAATGGCACTGTTTGCACTGCTTATCTTCCACTATTCTCCTGTAATACAAATACTGTTTGGTGGGAACAATCCTGTGCACAACACGATACTGAAAGTTACGCAGTCTAACGTCGCTAGATACAGTATGAGCTCGTCTACATGCTTTTTCAAACAGCTCTCCCGACACCCAGTACTTTTCATACCATCTTTGTTTGGCTGTCGCATTTTCATACAATTTTGAAAGCTTGTATTTTTTGTACAAGGATGTACTTATTTTGTTTGGTTCATATAGAACTGGGTCATATCTTTCATAGTCTTCCAGTAGTTCGTCCCATTGGCCCAAGATTTGATTCCGCCATCTAACAGGAAGTGCTGTCCACATTTTGTTCCATTGCTTTTTATCTATTGTCAAACCAGGATACCGATTTAGCACTCCCTGATAGCTCAAAAAGTTACCATCATCTCCCAACAAGTCACGGACCTTAGTCAAACCGTTGGCTTTCATAACCGGATTATAATACATACGTTTCGGCTGCCCTGTCTTGACATCTCGGTTATTGAAAATACTTCTTGCAAGTAGCGGTTGATTCGCAGGGTTACTAAACAAAACATTGTCCCAATATTCCGTATAAACTTTCAGTATTTCACTGTAAAATAGAGAGACCAGATTTTTCAACTCATTCCAGTTGCATCGACTTGTAAGTATGTTGTTTATCCCGCCGTTCTTATCAAGTTTTCTCAATCCTACAGTATGCCACTTGCGAGCGTTATCTTTTGCGAGCCTAATTACCCATTTCAACTTAATTGAGTCATTAATAACCTGAACACTCGGCGCTTTAAGACCTCCAAGATGATATTCTTGTATTAATGTCTTCATTTTTACTTTAGGTTTGCCATCCCTCCAGATAAACCTGTAAAGAGCTTTTTCAATTTGTTTTTTTTCCAAATCCGAGAGTTTAAGCACCGTCATTGGGTAGATCAGTTGTGATAATCCCAGTGTTCGAGCTACATTTATGCGACCTTCAATTGTCAAGCCTCGGGCTAACCAATTTGACAGTACCCGATTCATTTTTGTGATTTTGTCACGTATGTTTTTCTGGTGGACAATCTCGTTGTTATGTGAAAAAATTATGCCTAAAATTTTGATATCTTTCGTACTCATTAAGAAAGGTCCACAAGGGCCCCCTCGGGTCTTCCAAGATCCTAAACCCATACACTCAGTTTTGTCAACATTTACCCTCAAACCGGATACCAAACCGAAGCGATCAATAACCTGAGCAGCTTGTGCTACCGAGTCTGCGTCCGCTAATGTCAAGGTGGTATCGTCTGCGAACAGACTTATCTTATATTCAGTTCCGTTTACGGTAATTCCTCGTATCCTATTGTCTTGACGAATAGCATTGGCCAGTACTTCCATGGTAAATTCTGGGAATGTACTTGGGCATGTAGCACACGTGATTTGTGTTGCGCGATACCTCCTGCCTGCATAGATTGCATTTGTACCGACCACATATATGCGCCGTTTCCATTTTGCAGCCGCACTGCTTGCAACGTCGGTAAAGTTGACAAATGGGCGTTGTCTTGCGCCGCAGACCGCCGTTCAACTCTACATAGTCTCTCAGATGATTCTGAAGACACTGCTGCGATTGGAAGTACCTGTTGCAGTCGATGCAGTGCATGCTGGCCGTCTGCGCGCAAGGGGGCGTGGCGAAACAGCACTTGCACCGTGCGTCACAGTGATGCTTCGTTTTCACACTGTAGCCAACATCGCAGAGATCGCACCAATAGGCTGTGCCAAAGAAACTGGCCATCGATGTCACCAAGGCGCACTGCTCATTCCAGCTGAACAAATTTAGTGGAAGTGACGCCGGAGGGCCTTCGTAAATCTTGCTGTAGAACGCGTCTTTGTCCCACACTTTGAGCTGATACTGTGGGGGCATCGCCTGTTGTAACTTCTCGAACTCGGGCCTGCGGCAACAGCCGCGATGATCGGGCAAACCGGCTGCTCTCATCAACTCTTCTGCGAGTTTTTTTTGTTTTGTGCATCTACCTCTATCTCCTTGAAGTACAGTTCTGTACAAACGACATTTTTCAAGACTGTCATCTTTTTCGTGTTTAGCGATGCCTGTAACGATCGCTCTGGGAACGCACAAATCGTCGTTCTTGTTGTTCATGGCGATGAAGCCGCTGCCGTGACCCGCGCCGACCTGCTCATCGATGTATTCTTGAAAATTGGCCCGAAATTTGCGTTTTTTGCCGGGGCCGTGCGCGCCCGGCAACTGCACTCTTGTAGCGCTGATTTCGATCGGCTTGCGCAAATCTATCTCCTTGTTGGACTGTACGATCTTCTGCAGGAGGTGCAGCACTTTGTCGGCAGTCAGCTGAGATTTCTTGCAAAAGGGGACCAACAGAGAGTCAGACATGCCGTGGGCGCGCAACTCCAATCCGACCCGATGACTGTCGTCGGTACAGTCTTCAAACGCCCTGTAAATACAGTCATTTTTACTATACACGGTACTTCTTTACAAGCTTTTTACAGAAAATTTTGTGAAGCAAAATTTTTTGAAGTTCACAAAAAATTATGAAACTTGGTGTAATTTGAAGAAAGAGGTAAAAATTACGTACCTGTCAATTAACCTCTGAATGGCCTCCCTAATGAGGGCATCGTGATCCGCAACATTGTCCAAATCGATGAGGTGCAACATGTGTGTGGTACCCGTCGTTTTGAACATTCTGACATGCCTCTCAAATGTACGTTCGATTTCGATGTGTTGGGACAGATCGTCCACTGCTCCACCCCTGCCTGCTCGGGAAAAGAAAGGACCTGCGCGCCAGGAATCGGGAGTTCTGAAGTTTGTGGCGAACTCTTCGAACACTGGATCGTCCTCCTCATCGTCTTCTCCCAAAATTGCGTCCCAGAAACTGTCTGTCCCGAACTGGGAAACGTCGGCATCTGTTTGAGCCGTTAAAATGCAATATCTGCGCCAAATTCGAGACAACAGCGCCTCGTTCTGACTCCACACAACGTTTTGGGTGCGTATGAAATCGTTTAGCTCACTTAAAGAAGCTTTCTCAATCCACTCCATCACGACACGACCAACTATCAAGCTTCCAGAACCGAGAAATGAGGAGGAAAGGCTTATTAAAGAATATTAAGCAGGATGACGTGTAGTGGGCGGAGCCCCTGCTGTGATTGGTCGAACGATAAGGTGGGCGGAGTCAAAATTTTCATTAAACAATCTGCTATTGGTCGATTTGTAGGCGGAGCAAGTTACTACCACGCAAAAATGTGATTGCACCATAATTTATTCAATTGCGGTTCATGATGAAATTGTTTGCTATGTACCAATTTCGTTAAGTCGAAATAGTTCGTTAACTTTATTTTTAGGTTCTAAGACGCGTTTGGTTCATGTTTCAAAATAAACACTTATTATCTTTTAGAATCTAAATAAGTTTGCTGCTTTTTGATGGAGAAATTTTTTTGAGCAGTCTGTAGTGCCTTGCTAATCGGTCTGTTAGTCGAGCGTCCATTTCAACACGGAGCGTGTTTTGCGAAGATGACGTGATGTTAAGTTAAATTGGCCTGCGGTTTTTATTCGCCGTCTTATGAAATGCACCTTGCCCGCCGAGGTGCTTTTTCGGAGCACAAAGGCGCGCGTGCTCCGGCATAAATTTAGGCACCGCCTCTATATTATGATTTTCTTTGCTCCCCAGCTGCTGCCACCCACACTTGCTCCGCAGCTTCCGGTAACTGTACTTTGGCTTTTTATAGTGCCTTTTTATTTGTGCTTGCCAGCTTCCATGGTTTTTGTATCTGCTTGCCAGCTTCCAAATAATTGGGGAGCACACTCACTCTAGCCTTCGGCGGAAACCGCAGACTGCGTAGGAGGCAGCCTGGAGTTTAAACGAGTTTAAACTCGAGGCCGCTCTACTGGGCGTGAGACTGGCAAGCAAATTATGCTAATTTGCTTGCCAGTCTCACCCCCGGTACTACTAGCGGCCCAACCGGGTAAGTTCAAAATTTTACACCCTCTTTGCAAAATCCTGGGTGGGTACGCCACTGACTCAGTTTACTACTTCAAGTTCAAGTGTCATAATCAATCAGTTGGCAATCAATCAAGTGGCAAAACATTTTTTGAAAAAATTACAGTGTCAAGATGATAAGAAACTGAGGTTTGTGACAAATGAATCCAAAAAATGTATCATTTTCATTAGAAAAACTCATCAATCGCCTAACCGATGTAGTCTAGTGTAAATTCGATCTAGCTTCATCTCAAAAGAGAAGTGTAAACATTTGAATGATAGCCAGCGGAGGAAAAACCATAAATGGTGCCAGTACCATAAACGGCGTTAAGTGGCTGACTGTATTGTGGTACCTCTGCGTACAGTAAGGGCAGCCCGTTAATGGGCTCTTTTTGAGTATGCGTGTCTTGTTCTGTCTGGTACAGAATAAAGTTGAACAACAACAACAAAATACAGTACCGTATAGTGCTGTTTATAGTACCCGGGTACTATATATGGCACTTAGGGTTTTGCGAAAATAAAATTGAATCCATTTATAGTACCCGGGTACTATATATGGCACCTACGAAATCTGCTCTGTAAGAAACTAACAATAGTATGTGAAGTTATTTGCTCAAATTTCCGATTTGATGTAAAAAATAGGTTATGTACATACTACAGAACGTCTACGATTGCATTATCTACTGTTTTTCTTCATACAAACAAGCAGGGATGTGAGGTGGGAAAAAAACACCGGAAAAAAACTGTTTTTTTCCGGAAAAAAACCGGTTTTTTTTTCCTAAGGGTCGGAAAAAAACATAAATCGCGGAAAAAAACTCAAGCTAAAAATAGCTAATTTACGTCATTTTTCGTTTAAAAAATGGACTTTTGCTATGTATAATAGGCCATACTGACTCAAAACTGTTAGAAAAACAACAAAAAAGACCAAGTTTGGCATGAAAAAACAAAAATGCAAACTGCTGTAAGAAAATTTGCATATAGCGTTATTTATGGAACCTGTCAGGCACTGTTTCATGCCTGTTTCGTGATTTATATCAATGCAACACATGTATTTCTGGTCTAACAAGACTGAGGAAGGCGCTAGAAAGCGTTAGGAATCATAAA
This sequence comes from Sabatieria punctata, assembly GCA_030248155.1. Lineage (NCBI taxonomy): Eukaryota > Metazoa > Nematoda > Chromadorea > Araeolaimida > Comesomatidae > Sabatieria > Sabatieria punctata. The sequence continues at coordinate 5,651 of JASANB010001646.1, forward strand.
ACCAGTCTAGGATACTCAGAACTTGGGCTGGAGTTTTTTTCCGCGATTTAGGAAAAAAACCGGAAAAAAACCGGAAAAAAACTGGAAAAAAACAGGCCGAGGTTTTTTTCGGAAAAATATACAACCCTGCAAACAAGGTTTACCACCAAAAATACTGGATTTTTTGCACGTTTTGTATTTATAACAGCTCATTTCAGAATAAAAATCTGTCTCCATTTATAGTACCCCGGGTACAATAAATGGCACTAAGTGCCGTTTATAGTACCCCGGGTACTATAAATAGGGGGTACTATAAACAGCACTATACGGTAGTACGTATGCGTCATATAGGGCCTTGCGGCTGGTCATAAGTTTCAGCTAGGCACACTATTTGTTTAGCTTAAGCTTACCATGTCATGTCGCAGTGGGAAGGCGACAGAAGTCAGTCTGTTAATAGCCATTAGCAGACAAGAAGTGATGACCGATAACCCCATCCACCAAGAAAGAATCTCCCCCAACTTGACCCAGAATGCTGGCCACTGAATGACCAGCCAGTCCAGGTAGAACCAACCAAGACGGGGCAGCTTTAACAAAAGCCACATGTTGGCCAGATTGACCAGGTCCACTATGCCCAGCACCAAGCTTATGGTGAAGAAAGGAGTTGAAAACGGTGCCTGCCTGCGAAATCGAATGATTGTGCCCAGAAACAGCACATAAACTGGAACCGATATTACTGTAGCCAAGAACATAATGTATTTGAGCGGTCCGATAAGCATCTTGGAGCTGCAAACTGAGATTGCACTGCGCCCTATTTGTAACTGTTGCTTTTAGACTGAATCCAGCGCAATTATCGGCGGAGGAAAATGCAGAGCTGCTGTAAAGATGTCCAGCAATTATAGGCCAGGCAAACAGGTGAGTCATGTGTTTTCGTAGGTGGCACCAGGCAGTAGGCATGGTCATTAAAATAATAACGAACTAGTCGTACAAGCCAGAAGGCGGGAAGAACGAACGATGTCGGCTACATGCGCAGTCATGTATGTACATAGAAAGACTGGATGTGGTAGACGACTACGCTGGGCAAAGCCATGGCAGGCGCTGAAACGCGTTGGGTCGGCGGCGAACAGTACTGAATAAACTCTCAATAACAATGTTCAGCTCTGCACTGAGCGATCGAAGGTCGAATGACTGTTAGACCGGCAGTGTCTAGATTGGCTGCGCTCAGACTAACGCACGGCGTCCAACAGCAGTAGCACAAGAAGCATTTATTTAGAGAGGATCAGTAGACAGACAGTGACCGCACAAACCACCAACAACACACAGAATGACGCAAAAAGGAGACAAGATGGCGTCAAAAAGCTTGTCATAAGCAACCTAAACTGGGAATGGATATCCAGTCCAATGCCAGGACCTCGAAGCAATGATGGTGGTACGCAGAGAACCACAGAAAGAATTACTGTGCAGTGCCCTTCTTGACAGCGAGCTCCGCGAGTGTCAGTTAGCTGTTGAACAACAATAAGTTGACAATCGGGCCTTAAGTGCACGGTACACGTTGGACTAGAAGTTGGGAGACATCTTAGAATCAGGATGTGGTGCGGCATTAAAGTAACAGACAAAGCAGGAAAGGAATAGCAGAAGATATTGTAAGCAGAAGTCACCAATACAACAAGTCTGTCGTTCTTCTTCAGTGATAGAGTTCATCATTTTAGCTTGGCTGTGGTGTATCCATTCGTACAACTCCAGTTGCTGACTCAATTCGCTTGTATTCTTCAGCCGTTTGCAGAGCTGCTGTCCATTGAGTGAGACAATGAACGATCTCGTTCAGATAGCAGTTCCACTCTTTTCTGGCTATCTCGTCTTCCAATTCCGCGACCTAAGCTATGGTGGGCCGGTGGTCAGAATTTGCTGCCATGGTTGCAACGAATGAGTGCGGTCAATTAAAGCTTCCGCATGTGCCTGTGCTGTGGCAGATGGTGGCAATTTGGGTTCACCCATGGAGGCGTCGGCATACCAGACAGGTCTGCAATCTGGCAGTCACCCCAGTACAGTTCCTTACTGCACCAGTCTGTGCACTGGGTCATCTGCTGAATGCTAGCCACCGCTTTGCTTTAGTCCATCGTAAGCGGCAGTCAATCAGTTGTTGTTCCATTTCAGCGGCATTTTGCTAGCCACCGTTGCTGACTCGATATTTCTTTTCTGCGGAACAGTGCTGCGGTAGGTCTGATGCTGCTGCTTCAGCACCATCTCAAAACCAGCGTCATCTTCGAAGACATCTCCATGTTGAATGACAGTCATTTCCGGCTCAAGTGGATTGCCGGCATTTGCGCAGACAAAACAGCCAGAATTGGCTGCTGTCCAGCCAACATCTAACTCGTCATTTGCTGCATATTGTTCTCAGCACTTAGTGTTGCCTTTTTGCGTTGGGCCGACAACACACGGTGTTAAACTGCACAGAATCAATCGGCCAACAGTGTACCTCAGGGCATACAACTAAAGCATTCCCTAAGCATGAATATGTGTGTGTGTTTTCTAGTCAGAGGGCACTTCCTGCGCAAGCAGTTATATGTCCTGTTCAGTGTGCTTAACTGAATAAATATTTGAAATGAAAAGAATGAAAATTATATGAATAATGGAGACCGCGGCCCAGTCTAATTAATAGCCGGTCACTCTAACAGAGTTGTATACAATCTAACCACTACCCTAAACCAAACACAGACAAACTGGAAAGACGCACAGACAGTCAGACATTGAACATACTGCAGTGCTACTGTCTGTAGTGTGTATACTCAATCCGGCAAGCCACAATCCTACAATCTCCTCCTTGGGTTGCCGGGGCACACGCCACCACTTCAAATCCCAGTTCTCCACACGATTTCATGTTTAGGCTGCGGTACAAGGGCTTCTTCTACAGTTTGTGGATCAGCTGACAGACTCATAGATGATGCTCTGAGACTTCAATCTTGGTCTTTGCCAGCCAACCAATGGCATCAGTTGACAGTGTTGCCAAAGTTTTGCAGGGGTGAGGCAGTCCCCATATCGTTGTGGTCGTCAACGTTCACTGTGTGGATATCGGCGCTCAGCAAGACCAGAACCATCAAGCACACCCAGCAGCTGCTCCTCTTCACTGACAGGACTCCTGCTGTTGACCTGCTTCCAGCGGTCATTGAGGAGTTGTGCTGTATCCCCTTCTGCTTTCTCTGGAGCATCCACACTTGTGTCACAAACTGATCTTCAAAGATAGTCACCTCTCGTCGAGTGAAAATTTTCCTTTGCTTCTCATCGAACAGACGATAGGCTCGCTTGTGTGAGTCATAGCCAACCAGTCGCATCTTAGTTACGCAGGAGCCAGTTTGCCACTTTTTGGACCCACTGCATGGGCATAGGCAACACAACCCCAAACACGGAGATGCTTCACACTTGGACTGCTGCCAAACCACTTTTCAAACGATGTTACACATGAGCCTTTGTGGGCAGGCGATTTCTGATGTAACAAGCAGCATTCATGAGATATTCTGCCCAGCATGTTTCACTGACTCCTGCATGGTGCAACATTGAGCAAACCATTTCACACAATGCCCGATTCATTCTTTCTGCCACACCATTAGACTGAACATTAGTACAGCATTGTGTTTTCATGCCAGATGCCTTTTTGTCTCAACCAATTAGCAATCTGTTTGTTGACAAACTCGCCACCATTGTCACTACAAATGGCTTTGATTCTCCGGTCTGCAGATGACGATTGGTTGCCATCGTTTCAAAGTCGCGCAGTGCATCAACCACTTTGTCTTTCGACCTGAGGTGAATCACCACACAGTAACGGCTGAAATCATCGATGAAGGTCACAAAGTACTGAAATCCTCTTCGAGTCTTCTTCAGCGGTCCACAGACATCAGTGTGGATGAGCTCGAGGGGTTTCTTTGACCTGATTTTAGTGAGAGAAATGAATGGTTCCCTCTTGGCCTTCCCCAGAACGCTTGCTTTGCACTTTACAGAGGCAGCAAACGGAATGGCCTCCAGTTGAAATAAGGTCATCAGTTTCAACTTGCCTAATTAACTCCGCTGTAAACATCTCTGGTTGGTAAATCTAAGAAACAACTTAAATCGAATCGTATAGTACTTGGTAATATATAAAGGGCATCATAACACTCACAAATCTATTCCAACAGACAAAGAGAAAGCCCAAATGTTGGGTGAAATACGAAGCAGCCAGTCTGGCTGTACAACTTCGAGTGATTGCACAAAAACTCAGCTCAACCAGCCAATTTGAATGAAAGCTGAAAAAGTAAGGCATGTGCAATGGCGTAGCTGGGAATCGAACCCAGCACCTTTGGATTGTCGGTCCAGTGCTCTAACCACTAAGCTACACGCCGATGCCAGACAAACACCTTAAACTCAGTATTTGAGAAAGCTAGCCAGTCATGAGGAGTGGGCAGAAGCCACAAGCATCAAACTCAAGCTGAACTAGTGTAGCCAAATTGAATGAAAGGTGAAAAAGTAAGACTTGTGCAATGGCGTAGCTGGGAATCGAACCCAGCACCTTTGGATTGCCGGTCCTGTGCTCTAACCACTAAGCTACACTCCAATGCCAGACAAACACCTTAAACTCAGTATTTGAGAAAGCTAGCCAGTAATGAGGAGTGGGCAGAAGCCACAAGCATCAAACTCAAGCTGAACTAGTGTAGCCAAATTGAATGAAAGGTGAAAAAGTAAGACTTGTGCAATGGCGTAGCTGGGAATCGAACCCAGCACCTTTGGATTGCCGGTCCTGTGCTCTAACCACTAAGCTACACGCCAATGCCAGACAAACACCTTAAACTCAGTATTTGAGAAAGCTAGCCAGTCATGAGGAGTGGGCAGAAGCCACAAGCATCAAACTCAAGCTGAACTAGTGTAGCCAAATTGAATGAAAGGTGAAAAAGTAAGACTTGTGCAATGGCGTAGCTGGGAATCGAACCCAGCACCTTTGGATTGCCGGTCCTGTGCTCTAACCACTAAGCTACACGCCAATGCCAGACAAACACCTTAAACTCAGTATTTGAGAAAGCTAGCCAGTCATGAGGAGTGGGCAGAAGCCACAAGCATCAAACTCAAGCTGAACTAGTGTAGCCAAATTGAATGAAAGGTGAAAAAGTAAGACTTGTGCAATGGCGTAGCTGGGAATCGAACCCAGCACCTTTGGATTGCCGGTCCTGTGCTCTAACCACTAAGCTACACGCCGATGCCAGACAAACACCTTAAACTCAGTATTTGAGAAAGCTAGCCAGTCATGAGGAGTGGGCAGAAGCCACAAGCATCAAACTCAAGCTGAACTAGTGTAGCCAAATTGAATGAAAGGTGAAAAAGTAAGACTTGTGCAATGGCGTAGCTGGGAATCGAACCCAGCACCTTTGGATTGCCGGTCCAGTGCTCTAACCACTAAGCTACACTCCAATGCCAGACAAACACCTTAAACTCAGTATTTGAGAAAGCGCGAAAAGGCACAAACAACTGAACAGCCATCAGTGCTAGGGTGTCAATCATTCTCAAAGTGAAAGAAAAAAGTAAAAAGTAAAAGTATAATGAAAGTCTATACCTTGTACAGGCTAAGCTAGGTTTCCCTGGCGAATTGCGAGGGAAGCAGCGTGCATTTCATTTGTGCATGACGCACTGATGCTCCGATTTTGATACATCGACACTACCTCCCACCAATTTGGAAGTTAATAGCTTCTGTTCAGCACTGTGATCAAGTTTTAAGCTTCGTCATTGATTGGGGATTAGGCTTAGGTTGAACTTAAACGTACTCTTTGGATCTATCTTAGCCTCAGCTTAATCAGTTAGGTTTTCGCTAATGTGCGGGGATAGTGTCCCACAATTGCCACTCTTTAGCGAAAAACAGCAGCGCCGCTACGCCACTTCCATTCCATCTCTGAAAATTGGCTACCGTAGTAGATAGATTGATGTTTTCGTGTTGAAAAACCAAAGACTATGTCGAGTACGGTAGCTAGAAACAAGCGGATCTAAGAGAATCGAAAATTTTTGAACAAAGCAGAAACCGAGTGGATTGTGAACAGAATATAGAAAGAGTTTCGGAACCGTTTATCACCACTTGTCACAAACACTAAGCGGATCTACACCTCCTTTACTGATAATTTCTGCACATGAGGAACAGTCGAAAATGCTTTCTAAGTGACCGACTCGTTATCAAGAGTAAGTAGGGATTCAATCCAGAAAACAGGTCGGAAATATTCGGGAAAATTCTGTAAGCCATGCGGTCAAACGTGATGAAAATCGCTTGCAAGACCAGGTAGAGAGTATAGGTGAGCATGAACATAAAAATCACCAGACTGCTAAACAACAAACGCAGATCTCGGTTTCTGGCCTCCTCTTGTGCCTGTTGACTGAGTGATGGAGCCACTGACTTTCTTTGCTTCCACAGTTTTATACCAATCGCCACATAAAACAGGGTGATAATGGATGTAAACGGTAAGTTGAGTGACAGTACAGTAATGTTAAAGCTTTCCTAGAAATCGAGCACCAAGTATTCTACTGATGCAGTAGAGCAAACTCTTACAGCCACTCTTGCTTCCGGGTTCCAGTTCATTTTATAAATGTATGTTACATTTCCAGCATATGTGGTATCGTTTCGAATCTGTTTCTAAAATTACAGCGATGCACACCAATTTATGAAACACACGGTAAAACAGTGTTTCAAAGTAATCGTATTTGGAGGTTATATAATTTAGGAAATTTTTGCTGAACCTTCAGAATGAAAATTGCTATTTGGTGATTTTAGCTAAAATAATTTAATCGAAACTACTAAAGAAAGACACACGCAGGGATGTGAGGTGTATTGTATTCCGGTGTTTTTTTTAAAAAAACGGTTTTTTCCTGGGTCGGAAAAAACTCAAGCTAAAAATAGCTAATTTATGTCTTTTTTTCAGCTAAAAAACGCATTTTTGAGATGTATAATAGGCTAGACTGACTCAAAACTGCTAGAAAAAACAACAGAAAATACCAAATTTTGAAATCTAAAACAAAAAGGCACACTGCTGTAAGAAAATTTGCATATAGCGTTTATTGATGGAGCCTGTGAGCAACTGGTTCATGCCTATTTCGTGATTTATAACTATGTAAGACTTATATTTCTGTTCTGAAAAGACTCAGGAAGGCGGTAGAAAGCGCTAGGAATCATAAAAATATAACCAGGCTAGGATACTCAGAACTTGAGCAGGAGTTTTTTCCGCGATTTTGCAAAAAACCGGAAACAAACTGACAAAAACAGGTCGAGATTTTTTCGGAAAAATATGCATCCCTGGACACACGAAATACTTAGTGCACAAGGTTATGCCTAGGATACCTCATCAACCTCATAGAGTCTGTTTGAGTTTGCAGTATCAATTCCAAACATCTTGTAGCGGCCAACGTCGAAAAACAGCACAGGTGCTGAGATAGCAAGCGGAGCCGCCAGTTGAAACAAGCTCATCAGTTTCAACTTGCCTGCTGAACACAACTGTAACATGATTTAGTTGGAAACCTAGAAAGGACAGTTTAATCGAAAAGTTTACTCGGTTATATTTAAAGGGCATCGTAACAGCCACCAATCTATTCCAACAGATAAAGAGAATGCCCAAATGTTGGGCAAAAAACAACGCATTGAGGACGCAAACAGCTATTCTGGTTGTGTAGCTGCCAGTGACTCCAGAAAAACACAACTCAGCCAGCCAACGTCTGGCCGGAAAACGCACAAAGAACTGAATACCAATCAGTGTTAGGATATCAGTCACGCCCAAAGTGAGGCAGTGAAAGTAGAAACCCCCTCTGAACGGTTCTTTATGTCGAAAACGGAGTATGGTGCCCAGGAAGGCAGAATACATGAACAGTGTTAGCAAGAAATACACGAAGAAGCCCAAGTCGACAGCATCTATGAAAGCTGCCATCGTTAATGGTGGCTAATTTGAATGATGTATAAGCCCATAGATCCAAGCCTAATTAGGACTCTGGGGAGGTTTGCGATTCTGTCTGTAAATACAGGGTGCGGCTCGTTTGATCGTTTGTGGCACGGCACGCGATTACGTTGTACTGTACAACAGTCAGGCACTTAACGCCGTTTATGGTACCCGTGTTGTTCCGGTTGAATTTAGTTAGTTATTTACTAAGGAAAAACATTAGTTAGTTAGTTAGTTAGTTAGTTAGTTAGTTAGTTAGTTAGTTAGTTAGTTAGTTAGTTAGTTAGTTAGTTAGTTAGTTAGTTAGTTAGTTAGTTAGTTAGTTAGTTAGTTAGTTAGTTAGTTAGTTAGTTAGTTAGTTAGTTAGTTAGTTAGTTAGTTAGTTAGTTAGTTAGTTAGTTAGTTAGTTAGTTAGTTAGTTAGTTAGTTAGTTAGTTAGTTAGTTAGTTAGTTAGTTAGTTAGTTAGTTAGTTAGTTAGTTAGTTAGTTAGTTAGTTAGTTAGTTAGTTAGTTAGTTAGTTACTAACTTCCGCAGCGAAAAGTGGTAAAATACGCCTGAGAAACTTGCCTCTTATAGCAAAACGTAGTCATAGTCACACGGTTTGACTATCTGGTAATTTGTTTGACTACGTATTTATGGCAACGAAGGTAGTGAAACCTTGACTTTGACTACCTGTCCGTTTGACTGCGATATCACAAAAGTATTAACTATGACTTTGACTTTGACTAGTAGTCATAACAACACTACCTGAAACTCCATACTCCAATTCGAGTCATTTTGCGATTTTGTATGACTGTGAAATTCGTCGCATTAGTGATGACTTAGTGTGATTTAACCATAAATTCGCAGACGCGAGGAATTTAGCGGGCTAATACACTTTGCGGTTCTTGCTGAATTTCTCACCGGAAAAAATGTGCGATTACCCGTGGATTCGCAGCAAAGTCATGAGGAATTTTTGGAAAGTGCGATTTTTATACGGTCGTCTTCTGCAATTTCTCAGTGGCTTTTGGAACAAAAATATCACAATGATGAGCTATCAGGTCGAATCCTCTGATCAATCTGACTTGGTGGACCAGTTTGAAAATCACAGATTCCACGTTTTGCCGAATAAGCGCTATGTCTTTCTTATGGATGTTGCCCAAAATTGGCAATGATCTAAGTTATTCTTTCTACTACGTACAGTTTATTTGTGCGAAAGTTAGTTTAATTCCGTTTACATCGATCAAAAATCTTATAAAGCTATCAGCTTTTTCAAAATTATTTTTCCAGTGAAACGTTAAGGTACATACGTTACGTATGGCGAGAACACAAATTTGTTTGGTACTGCGACTAAAAAAGGCAGGCCCCTAGCCAAAAGAGGCGCGATGACAAAGTTCTTCCATTTCTGTTGCATGAAACTCTGCCAGCCTATTTATATGCAAATGAGCGGCAACTGCCACAGAAAGAAACAAAATCTATGCTAGTCAATGTTGCCTAAGACCGGCAGACAAAATTCTTAGTCTTTCAAAGTCTGCAGCACGTAGCTACGCACAAACACAACTCCAAATCTCAGAAGAATATTGATTACTGAAAAGTTTACCTGGCATTTGAACCCTTGATTTCTAATATAGCTGAATAAACATTAAAGGCATAGTGTTTTCAATTAAACAAGGTACAGGCACAACAAAGAGCATGCAGTATCACGACGCTATTGGTACTTACTGACATAACTTTTTAAGGAGAACAGCAAACCGGTGTCCTGATTTGAATAGGTTTTTCGGACGCGCAACCCTTGTTGAAGAGATTATAAGTGACCAGTTGTATAAAAACCTGAGTGCATTTTCGTATACCAACAAGAAAACAGGGAACATATCTGCATTTAAGCAATAACAAGATTCAATTTCTCTCTATTTAAAATCAGTGATAGTGATATCATAAATGTATTAACAGGGGATCTGCCCACAGCCGACTTAGACCAGATCTCCCAGCAGACATGGACAAAGGGGGACTGAGGGAGAGTTGCTCCCCCTCAGGGATTTTTTGGAAGAATTTTGTATAGAAAATTATGATAAAAATATGCCTGGATTAGGTGTAAATGAGCTCAGAATAGCTTATTTTAGCTTCTTGTAATGTGAAATAAGCCAAAAACCTTGATTTTAGCCAAAAAGTCCGATTTTTTTACCACCCCCTCAGCCCCCGTCAGGCGCTCCTACCCCCCTCATGAATTGAAAATTCTACCCCCCCCTCAGCCGAAATGCTAGCCCATGTCTAACTACCAGGAGACGATTTTTCCGACGGCCCCCTGATTTTTCTGGCAAGTAATTTTTGAGGAAATTTTTGCGATTTCTTTACAACTTCAGCAGCCACAAACATTGCCTAAATCGCCGTTTTAGCTGTATTTGAGCCCAAATTAGCCGAAAAATTGCGATTTTTGAGCGTTTTTAGTTCCCTACCCCTTCCCTTCGGCGTAAACCTGTTACATATACATGTACGAGTGAAATTACATTACTAAAAATGCAACCGAAATGCACTCATGTTTTTGAAACACTCAGAAAATATAGTCAAAGATTACTCGACATAAACGGTAATCATACATGTAACAGGTCATCCGCCGATGGGGGGAGGGGGGTTGGGGGGGTCTGGCACCGGCCGGGGGGGGTCTCAGCCAAAATTTGGGGGGCGGGGGTGGGCACTAAAAAACGCTCAAAAATCGAAAAAAATCGCAATTTTTGGCCTAAAAATCGCCAAAAATCGCTAATTTGGGCTGAAATACAGCTGAAAAGTGCTGTTTTGCAGGCGATTTTGGCAATTTTTGTGTGTGAAAGTGTAAAAAATTGCAAAAATTTGCTCGAAAATTTACTTGCCAGAAAAAATCGGAGGGGGGTCGGTGAAATCGTCTCGGGGGGGGGGGGGGGGGGGGGTCCCCATCCGGGGGGGGGTCTGGCCTAAGTCGGGTGGGGGGCAGACCCCCCCAGACCCCCCCCTGTTACATGTATGACGGTAATGATGCCCTGATATGAGGTCACCTCTACAGTGCAATGCCAACTTTCAGATTTTGGGATCGGACATTGTTTTTATGTCCCAATACCGATTGGGACCTAAAAATCTTCAATGTTCGATCCCTGATTAGCTTTAGGTTCGATCCCTTATATAGCCAATCCACTTAAAGTTAAAAGTAGCTAGCTTCCATTCTTTCTTCTTATTATTTTCTTACCTAAATTTTAAGATGCATTTTGCGAGAAAGTCAGCTTTGAGGGGGCAAGCAGGGCCATCTCACGGATCTGGCTGATATTTATATCTATTAAAATAGAGCACAGTCGAAGACCAACGGTGCGTGCCCGGCCACCAGCAACCCCCTAGAACCGGAGCTACACCCCCTCAAAGTTGGGTCGGCAGCAATTTTCGGGCTCATTTTAATAGCTCTGACACTCTCCATTCAAACGATCACCCTTCATTCGTTTCTTAAGCTAGGATCCCGACTCGCATACGGTTTTGTAGCTGGTCCAATGGCCTTTCATTTTCCGGTACTCCCGTTTCCAGATCATAGCTGGTTACCGAGATATTCGCCGAAAACTGCGAAATTTCCACAAAATGCCACTCCGTTTTTTTTCGAAAAATCTTTATAACTTTTTGTGCAAAGGCCCTGCCAAGCTAATGTTTTAACAAAAGTTAGGCATGAGTTGGCCAAACAAAATGAGCGCCCCAAAGTGTGCGGTTAGGGGGGGGGGAGGGGGGGGGTATTTTGGCCTCTCAAAGGTCTTCAAAAAAATTTCTTTTCTGCAAAGCTTAGTTGTTAGCACACTGTTATATGCAGTTTTGTGTGCTGAGTTCGAAAATGCATTCAGTTTAGCCAGATTCGCTCTGGATCGGGAGAAATTGGCGTCCATAATTGAGACCAACCCTTTTTCTTGACTGGCACTACTCGCTAGTATGACCATAAACTGCGGTGCAATGCAGTTTTTCTTATGTAGTTTTTGCTGCTGAATCCGAAAATAACTTTATTTTTGCTCTACGTTGTCTACTTTTGAAGATATCGGCATTTTCATGATTTGGGAAGAAAACGGCTGCACTTGCTATAACATGCTTGTTTGAAAGGTGACTCAATTCAGTCGCATCTAGGGTACAGAGCCATAAAAATTTATATCACCTAATGCAGTTTTTGCCGCTGATTACGAAAATGACATCTGTTTTTCAATCTGACTGCTCCTGAGCTACTTATGTAACTTTTATGCCCTGGTACTCGGACAATGAGTTATCTGTCAAATCTGGACGTAATATGGTATCTATCTGGTGCAGTGTTTTCCGCTGATTCAGAATATCATCATATTTTTGCGCTACGGCCACTCGGTCGCAAGTTATGGACCTCCAAAGTTTCATTAAGAAACATGCCATGAGAAGCCGTAATCCTGAAATAAATGTTCAGTGTTCATGCATTTCTGAAATGAACCTTTTGTCAGTCAATAGTGTACCTGACCTATTTTGACCCGCTGAGTTCAAAAATGACCTTTGTTTTTCTCTACTGCTGTTCAATTTTGAGATATTACTGATCAAACAAAATTTGCATTAATATTCATATATCTCCATAAGGAGTAATTATAGATTAAAACAAACGCCATTTTTTGAACTTAAGAATCGGGATCCTAGCTTAAGAAACGAATGGAAGGGTGATCGTTTGAATGGAGGGTGTCAGAGCTATTAAAATGAGCCCGAAAATTAATGCCGACCCAACTTTGAGGGGGTGTAGCTCCGGTTCTAGGGGGTTGCTGGTGGCCGGGCATGCACCGTTGGTCTTCGACTGTGCTCTATTTTGATAGTTATAAATATCAGCCAGATCCGTGAGATGGCCCTGCTTGCCCCCTCTCTTCGCCACTATAGCTGACTTTCTCGCAAAATGCATCTTACTAACGCAACACCAGAAATACAGTCTTTGGCTAGTTTCGGCATATGGGTGTTCCACTTGTCTGCACAGTTCTCACACTCTGGTCCTCTATAAAAAGGGGCATTTGGCTACCGTAAAGGTAAGATAGAAGACGAGAAATCGGTGACTGGTGCTAAGACAACGAGACAATATAATCACAGCCACAAACTCAGAAGACAGTCAGTAGTGCATCCCCCCCCCCCCCCCCATCAGGAAGGGTTGACGTTCACCATCGTTGTGCTCAATACTGTAACAATGACCATCCTTAACTAACTGTGTTCAAATCAGACACTTCTCCATTCAATTACCAAAAGGCACTCTAATCCAAGCTTTTCAGCAGTGACTTCCGAGCCAGTTTCTCCTAGTACCAAAGACCATTTCAAAATGATTGGCGGTGCCGTAGAAAACCAGATCTCCCTGAAACGTTTCTCAAGACTCCCAACTTTTTTTACATCAATCGATAGCAAATTCCGAGCTACACGGTGCCAATATTAAATCAAAGGTTGCACGCAGTTAAGAATGTGTTTTTTCGGGAAAAACCGCTTTTTTATAGAAACGTCAAAATGGCAAAGCGGAGCCAGATTCTCACTTCTGCACGCAAGTGCGAGTTTTCTGATATCCACATGCTTAGGCACCACCATGTAACAGGTGTCGCCGATGGGGGAGGGGGGTTGGGGTCTGGCGCGCGGGTCGGGGCGGGGTCGAGCCGAATTTTGGGGGAGGAAAATTTGGCCTACAAAAACTGTCCATCCGAAAACGACGCAATTTTTCGCTAAAAATTGCCAAAAATCACTAATTGAACGACCATTTAGTACTGTTTGAGCGATTTTGTAATTTTTATGACGTGAAAGTGTAAAAATTTTGAAAATTTGCTCGAAAATTTACTTGCCAGAAAAATCGGAGGTCATTAATCAATCCGGTCCCGGCTGGCCTTTTTTTTTGCTCCGGGGGGGGGGTCTGGCCTATAGCAGTCGGTGGGGGGCAGAACCCCCAGACCCCCTCGTGCATAATGTATGATGCTTAAGTTCTTCACTAGTTTGGCAGAAAATGTACTAGAAAGGGTGTACAGGTGAAAAAATTGATTCTACGGACCAAAATTAAGTTTGAAGCCCTAAAATGTGAGTCTGTTATAATTTTGTTTCTACTCTATTTTGAATTTGAAATTTGAAAATTAAACATTCCATAGCAAAACAAAATGTGAACAATTTTTTGTGGGAGAGACGCTTCAGAAAAAATGTGCATTTTTCTTTTGTTGCTAGTTCTTTTCTTTTACAAAAAGTTAGAAGTTTTGAAGAAAGTGTTTTAGAAAATCGAGTCTTTTCCGCTTTTTTTGATATATTTTCAAATGGACTTCAGAGTCAGTGTCCAGAATTTTCTAGCTGGCCTATAATTAAAACACAAAATCAGCTCTAATACATGGATTTGGTTTTTGAGACTTTGCAGAAAAGAACGCCAGACATAAGAAAAAGGAGTGTCACACGATTTGCCAAACTTGAGATGAATGACGAGAAAGACCACCGTCATAATCAGACAGATTGAACCGACGAAAATGTCGGCGATGCCAAGGAAATTATTTTTGGCACCGGCCCAACTCATCGTGCTCATTACAAACATCTTCCGACCACCGAACACTACCACCCAGGTAGCCTGAACACTCTACTTTACTACCTTATACAGCCATACTTTCTTGTCACCCATCAGCCGCAAAAGAGGAGGGGTTGGAGTCTAAGCTCCATTTTCTAGAAGAGAGGTTCCACTCCAACAACCGCTAAAAAATCGTAATTTTTCGGCTAAAAAATGTCAAAATCCGCTAATTTCGGCTCAAATACAGCTAAAAAGAGCTGTTTTACAGGCGGTTTTAATTGTGCATGAAATCATAAAAAATCATAAAAATTTGCACAAAAAGCTTACTTGTCAGAAAAAGCAGAGGGGGGTCGGAAAAATCGTCTTGGGGGGTAGCCTAAGTCGGGTGGGGGCACATCCCGTGATCCCGCAGTTACCAGCACCGATACCCCCCCAACTACCGGTACCACCATAGCACCTGTCGGTCTGGGGACTTTAGCCGAGTTTAGTTATCAGCCTGAGTGCGGCTCTGTTTAGATATGAATAACCAAGTCTAACTATTAACTTGTAGCCATAGGCATAGTTATGAGCCCACGTTTCTGCCAAAAGCTATCTATGGCTAAAAAGTGCTACCTATAGCAAAAGCTAATAATGGCACGGTTAGCTGTGAACAGCTAAAAAGCAGCCCAATCGGGCTAATTATTGCGAAACATGTTGATAAAGTTCTCTGACTGCAATAACTGCACTATTACAGTCAGTTTCTTAACGCCGTTTATGGTACCGGTACCTAGAGTGAGTGGTCCCATAATATCGTACAGGCACCCACCAATGGTACCGTCACCCATATGGAAGCACCGGCACACACATCCGGTACCCCTACCCATGGCTGTGGGTGTTGGGGTCACTGTTTTCATAAACGGCGTTAAAGTGCCTGATTGTATTGAGTGAGTTAGTGAGTGAGTGAAAAGAAAGCCAAACGTACGGTAGTTATTGTGGAGGGTATAGTTTCCGCTGGGGAGACCGTTCTCGTCTCCTGTTACGTCGGAGGTTCTATTCAGTATCCTGTAGAGCTTGCGAAAGTTGGGGCAGCGCGGCAGTGCGCATCCAGACGATGAAGATCTGAATTGGCCAGTCCGTTGTTGTCCGAGTTGTTCACGTCCAACTCCCACACGTCCCGGCCCCAGCCTGAAGGACGCACAGTACCTCCAAACACTCATCACTACTACCACACTCATCATTTATCTCTCACAGGATTCGTCGTTCCTATAAGTTTCTCGCATTCATCAATGAGTTTGACACAAGATTCAACACAACAGGTGCTCAGAATATTTACTCTCAGAATTGCCAAACCCCCAGTAGACGCTATGTCACCTGTTACTGTACATGTATGGTGTCAGTGGTGCTTTCTATGACGTATCCAGCTGATCAGGGGGAAATATCAACATATGGTACTGGTGGACCTTCAAGTGGTACCGTAATGAATTTTTCCACTTCCTTATATGGTATTGGTACCATATTATGGTACCCCTCCGATCGAGACGTTAGGTGGTACCATATGGTACCGTTCCAGATGTGTGCTGGTATATCCACATGTACTAGGGGTTTGGGGGGTTCCCCCCCCTGCTGGAAAGGCCAAACCCCCCCCGGCACCCCCCCCCCCCCGAGACAAGTTAAGGGACCCCTCCCCCTGACCAAAAAATACAAGTACTAGTAGTGGCTCCAGTATTAACAAACTGGGTCAGAAATCACTAATTTTTAGCCTAAAATTCACTTGAAAAGCCTTTGGAAACCGAATTTGGCGTTTCCACTGCTGATATTTAAGAAAAATCGGTGTTAATAGAAGCTCTTTTTGTCATTTTTTGCTTGTTTTTAGCTTTAAAACGCTATTTGGCAGCTTAAAATAGCGATTTTTAGCGTCCTTACTGAGAAAAACGTGCTAAAAACGCATTTCTAGACGTTTTGGAGCTTTTTGAAATTTGGGACCCCCCACCTGGGCGAAACCCCCCCTCGACCCCCCACCTGAGGAAACCCCCCCCCCCTACCCCCCTCCCCCCAGGTCGGCCCGGAGCTGTTACATGTATGACTGGCACCATATATGTTGTTATTTCCCTGACTGTCATAGTGGACATAACTTGTGACTGAACCATACATGTAGTGTTGTTAGGCTCTTTTTTTAAAAAAAGGCTTTTTTTAAAAAAAAGCTTTTTTGAAGGCCCATTTCGAAAATTTTTTATTTTATTTACTGTATGGAAATTTTGGGTGAAAATCGCTGAATTTAGCCTCAGATATACATTAGCAGTGCAGTTCTATCAATTTCTTGTCTATTCTAAACCTAAAAATAGGTTTTGAAGGACAGCAGCCACTCTGTGAGCAATGCTGCAGGTAGAATATCGACCCTCAGGCTGTAACACTATGTTTGAACCAAAGTATCAGCTTTTGTATTTAAAGTTGCTTCTGATGCATCCTTGCATCTCCTACAAGCTATATTTCATGTTAGGAAAAAATTTTGAAAAAAAATTTCGAAATGAAAAATTTTCATAAAAAAAAGCTTTTTTTTGGCTTTCAAAAAAATTTTTTTTACAACTCTACATACATGGGCCGGAAAAATCCGGAGGGGGGCTGGGTGGCCGAGGGGGTGGTATGGCCGGCCGAGGGGGAGGGGTATACCCCCTTACCCCCCGGCCCATGTATGGACTGAACCTACAGACTTGGCCAAAATTTGAGAGTAAAAATTCTGAGCACCTGTACATGTTGTGTTAAAATTTCAGGCAGATTTATTGACGAACGCAACAGTTACAGCAAGATCAAACCGGTGACAGATAAACGGTCCACCTGTACTAGTGGTTTTGGGGTTATACCCGAGCTGAAAAGGCCAAACCACAAAAAAAGCAACAGGGTGGTCTAAGGCTCTGCCCTCATATACCCCTTCCGATACATGTAACAGGTCATCCGCCGAAGGGGGAGGGGGGTTGGGGGTTCTGGCGCCGGCCGAGGGGTCTGAGCCCAATTTTTGGGAGGGAGTTAGGCACCAAAACACGCCCTAAAATCGAAAAAGTCTGAATTTTTCGACTAAAAATCGTAAAATATCGCTAATTTGGGCTGAAATACAGCTAAAAGTGCTGTTTTACAGGCGAATTTGGCAATGTTTGTGTCCTGAAATTGTAAAAAACCGCAAAAATTTGCCAGAAAATCGGAGGGGTGGGTCGGAAAAATCGTCTCGGGGGTCTCCATCCGGCGGGGATCTGACCTAAGTCAGGTGGGGGCAGACCACCCAGACCCCCGTTACATGAATGCCCTTCCGATATTTCTGACAAGCAATTTTTTCATCAAATTTTTGCGGTCTTTATAGAATTTCAGACACTAAAATTGCTAAAATCGCCAGTAAATCAGCACCTTTTAACTGTATTTGAGCCCAAAATTTCGATTCTTAGCGTTTTTAGTACCTAACCCAACTAACTCCGCTAGAATTTGGGCTCAGACCCATGCCGGCGCCAGACCTCCAACCCCCTCCACCTATCGGCGAATGACCTGTTACAGGTATGGCCGGAGAGGTTAGTGCACTTAGTCTTCCATGACAATCATGCACTTAAGGCCGCTTATGGTACCGACACCATGGACTAGCATTTCGGTAAGGGTAAATGTTCCATTCCCGATGGAGTAGAGGGGAATGTGAGCCGAAAACTTAGATTTTTGGCTAAAACCAAAGTTTTTTGCTTAGTTAATTTACACCTAAATACTATCCAACTTCAGAACAGAAAAAACTGCTGAGAGGGGTGCATCTGCCCTGAGGTGGTAAATCAGAGCTTCAAAGGGCCCACCCCCTAAGAAGAGACAGTCAATAAACTGATAAAATCGATAAGCATAAAGGATAAAAATTACACAGGCAAAAATTAGCATAAAGCACCTGCACGGTCTGATCGACGTTGAGTCGAATGTGGCAGAAGCAGTCGCCAGAGCCAGCATTCTGTTCCAAATAATCCTTGCACAACCGTCCGGCATTATCGGCGCAGTCGGTGTAGTCGTGTGAGAGTTCGAACACACTCTGACTGGCCATCAGCAGGACGATGCCAATCGGAATGAACACCACGCCCACTACTGCGAAGCCCGGAATTACCGTATTGGCCGTAAGGATCGGCTGCCAGGCCGGCAGCTTCTGTTGACGCAACTTACTGCCTTAAAAGGAAACACACTCCACTCTAATTCAATGGGAACAGAGTAATAAAGTTGAAAATCGGCCTGTCCTAGTAGTATCCCTGGCGTGTTCCCAGTTCCAACTTTATGTACAGGGTGCGCCAAAAAAAACAACCCAGCAGATTTTTCGCCCGAGCAACCGCAAATCTCAACCGATTTGAATGAATCCTTTTTTAAATGAAAGATAAATAAATTCTTGAAAGATTGATGCAACGCTTATTAATGTACTCTGCTTAGTTCCTGAGATATTCACTCTCAAAATCAAAACTGTGATTTTGGCAGTGAACAAGAGGGATTTTTTATTATTCCGCTGCACTTCGTAATAAATCGGATTCCTGCTACTGCTGAGGGCTATTGGAGGCTTTACTTGTGACACACAAACTCGGTTCACTTCAACAGTAAGGTGTCATTAGCCCCCAGCAGTAGGAATCTGCTTTATTATGAAGTGCAACGGAATCGCTCTTGTTCTTTGCCAAAATCTGTTTCGACTTAGAGGGCAAATATCTCAAGAACTAAGCATTGAATCTCAATAAAAATTGCACCAATCTTTGAAGAATTTATCAATCTTTCATTCAAAAAAGGATTCATTCAAATCGGTTAAGATTCATGGTTGCAAAAGTAAAAAATCTGCTGGGTTGTGTTTATCACTCTTGTTCACTGCCAAAATCTCTATTTTGACTTTGAGGGCAAATATCTCAGGAACTAAGCAGGCTATCTTAATAAGCGATTCATCAGTCTTTCAAGAATTTATTTATCTTTTATTTAAAAAAGATTAATTCAAATCGGTTGCGATTTGCGGTTGCTACAGCAAAAAATCTGCTGGGTTGTTTTTTTTGGCACACCCTGTATAATAACAGAGCCTGGAGGGATGCCAACCCCCTTAGCCCATGTCTGCCCCTTTGGCGGATGACCTGTTACATGAATGATTTACACTGCTGATATTTGGAAGAATGATACCGCTATTTTAGAAGACCTTTTGTCATTTTTTGCGTGTTTTTTAGCTCTAAAGCGCTTGGATCTTTACTGAAAAAAGTGCTAAAACCGCATTTACAGGCGTTTTGGAGCTTTCTATTTAAATTTTGGATCCCCTCTCAGTGAAACCCTTGGACTACCTCCTGATGGAACCCCCTACCCCAGGCCGGTCCGGATCTGTTACCTGTTACATGTATTCTGGGCAGGAAGGTAGGTTTAACTTCAATTACATATATTGCAGAGAAAAAAGTATGCGGTACAGTATTATTAGAGTTACCAAAGCTATCTGCAGCATTCACGATGTACTGGTCTTTAGCCATAATTTTTGGCAGCTATACAGTTTGCTGTCGGCACACCATTAATGGGCTGGCGAGCTGACAAAGCCAGCTAAGTCAACAAATCGGTGTGCTGCTTGTCAAGGCTTAGGCTTACGTTCAACTTTAGAGTAGAAATGTTCCTTTTCAGGAGAAAAGCAGCTGGAATTTTTTTGGTAATCCTTATATTCGCCAGTGTTAGAAAATGCTAATTCCATGGAACATATCAGGCTTGGAGCCAGAGATGGGCAAGGGGGGGCTGAGGGAGGGTTTGCCCCTCTCAGGTTCTGACCTACCCCCCTCAGACGGCCGCTACCCCCCCCCCCTCAGGAATTTTTCGGATGAATTTTGTATAGAAAATTATGATAAAAATATGCCTGGATTAGGTGTAAATGAGCTCAGAATAGCTTATTCTGGCTTATTTTAATGAAAAATAAGCAAAAAACCCTTGATGTTAGTAAAAAAATCGGACTTTTTGGCTTAACACCCCCTCAGCCCCCCTCAGGCGATCCTACCCCCCCAAGCCCCACAGCATAGGAATTGAAAATTCACCCCCCCCTCAGCCGAAATGCCACCCCATGTCTGCTTGGAGCCAATTGATTCGACGCTACGCTAATTTAGCTATTCGTAAATGCCGAGAAATTCACGAATATAGCTAGGCTTGGGAGTCAATGGTCAAATGCGTAATGGTCACACATTAAAATTAGGTCCTCACCACTGAACGCCCATGTTTTTTTCTGGGACCATTTTCTTGTCTCAAACTATTTCTCATTTTATGACAATTTTTCAGAAAAAACACCGTAGTAAATAGACTATTTTAGCTCTGTTTCTTTCAGTACAAAGTGGTATCTTGAGTACCGTAATTCCGATTTTAGTGAATTTAATGGTTTGCACGGTAACCCCTGAATGGCATCATACGCTCTTCCTATCAAACCTGCGCATTGTTCTGTGACTGATTCACCCCTTTTTGTTGCAAAATGTCTGTACACAAAAAAGCGAATCGCAAAAAACCGTTTGTAGCCAAAAAACCAGGCACTATAGCTCTAGCAACACTCGAGGAAAAGCTGACAATAATGTGACCTGAAAATCATAATTACGATGAAGACAATTCAATTCAGTAGAACTTGTACACAAACCTTTATATTTATTTATTTATTTAGCTACCTTTCGGTTTGTTTTTCTTTTCTGCCAAGCCCTCGGAACTTTGAGTCGACGAAGATGGGCCTGCTTCATCCATCTTTGCACAATTTCGTAAGATCAACTCATTGAAAACGAAACAGACGATTCGGTTGTTCGCTTTTAATAAGTAAGAAGACTTCTCGCTCCTTCGACGTTCGTTTCCATAGCAACCGAATGGAGCGTCGCTGAAGCGTCTGATACAGTTTATTTATTACACGCCTTTCTAGAGATACTTAGAAGGTTAAACAAACAAACAAACAGTGGTTTACAAAAAATACAGACAGCCAGTCTAGAAAAAATAGTATAAAGAAGGAAAGCATTCGATAGTGTCTCCCACTCAAAGCTGCTCTGTAAATTAAGATATGTTGGTGTTTCTGGTAAACTGTTAAATTGGCTGAAATCGTACCTGACCGGTCGACGACAGTACGTTAGTTTAGATGGAGAAGTTTCTGAGCAAAGGCCTGTAACTTCTGGAGTACCACAAGGTAGCTTGTTAGGTCCAGTGTTATTTCTAATTTACATAAACGACCTTCATACAGTAGTGCAATCTTCTCAACTTAAACTATATGCAGACGACGCAAAACTTTACTTTGCAACAGATAGGGGTTCCATAAACTACAATCTCAGAGATGATTTAAATCGTGTTTATGCATGGGCAACACGAATGCAATTGGACATAGCCATACAAAAATGCTCAGTATTACATTTAGGTTACGGTAATGCAACTACATCGTTTGAGTTAGGTGGACACACTCTCCCTACATGTACCCACATAGTAGACCTGGGCGTCACTATTTCTTCTGATTTTAAATTTTCTGCACACTGTCAAAGAATTGCTCGCAATGGCTTTCAATCAATAAATTTGATTTTCAAGGTTTTTCACACTAGAAGCACTACTTTCCTTTTTCAAATGTACAATACTTTTGTTTTGTCTAAGCTAGAGTACGCGTCTGAGGTCTGGAATCCATATTTTCTGGGTGATATTGATTTGGTTGAGAGGGTCCAGAAATTGTTTACCCGGCGCTTGCCAGGGATGTCAGGCTACACATATCCCAAGCGTCTAGCTCTCCTGAAAATGAAATCATTAGAGGAACGTCGAATTGTGCGAGACTTAATTATGGTCTTTAAGATGGTCAGTGGCATGGTGGATTTGTCGATGGAAGACTTTTTTACCTGGGCACCAACCAGGGGCACTAGGGGGCATAACTTTAAGATATACGTTATGCATACTCGTCTAGAACTGCGCAAAAACTTCTTCGCGAGTCGAGTTGTTCCAATTTGGAACAACTTGCCGGGTTAGGTGTAGCTGGGGGGGGGGGGAAATCAGGGAAGGTCAGAAATGGATTAGATATTAATTAATTAACTTTCTTATGACTATACGACTCCGGAACGTCCCCTATACTGATGCATACCCCTAGGGGTATTTTTATATTTGGAAAACAGGCCCTCCGGAGCGTGCCCCATACTGATGCGTCTCTAGGGGTATTTTTATATTTGGAAAACAGGCCCTCTGGAGCGTGCCTATACTGATGCGTCACCCTAGGGGTATTTTTATGTTCTTAAAACAGGCCCCCCGCAACGTGCCCTATACTGATGCGTCCCCTAGGGGTATTTTTATGTTTTTAAAACAGGCCCTCCGGAGCGTGCCTATACTGATGCGTCCCCCTAGGGGTATTTTTATATTTGGAAAACCGGCCCTCCGGAGCGTGCCTATACTGATGCGTGCCCTAGGGGTATTTTTATGTTTTTAAAACAGGCCCTCCAGAGCGTGCCTATACTGATGCGTCTCTAGGGGTACTTTTATATTTGGCAAAACAGGCCCCCCGGGGCGTGTCCTATGCTGATTTAGTGATCATCAGACTCGCCAGGCGAAGGACTTTCAAATGATATATGACATGACTATTCTGGACGATTTTGAAATTTTGGAATTTTGCCAAAAAAATTATCGATAATCGATATTTATCGATAGAAATCGTTAATTTACATTTATTTATGATCATTAAACACATTAGTTTTTGTTTGGAATCGGTTCCTGATTTCCCCCCCCCCCCAGCTACACCTGATCCAACTTGCCTAGAGACGTTGTAAATGCTTCATCACTCCAAAACTTTCGTACTAAATTGGCCGCAGTTGATCTATCAAGTTTTTTGAGGGGGAGGGCCCTTGAGCCGGTCGATCGGCCCAGCCCTCCTGTCATCTAGCGGCATGCTACAGTATGCTGGTTATTCTAACAGTTCATTCTTTGTTTTTTTTCTGTCAAATAAATCTAAATCTAATCTAAGGAGCAACCACATCAATCAATAAGTACTTACACATTATTAGTGAGAGAGAAACAAAAACATGCACATAGTAAATAGGTAAGACTTGGAAATGCCACATTAATTTTATTCTAGAAAAATACACGCATATATAATTTAGAACAAAACATTCTTCAACTGCATGTAGTGTATGCGATTGGCTGTCATAAAGCAATAACTTAGGAATAGCGGCGGATCCAAAACCCGTAAAGTTTCTACAGGTCAACTCGATTCTTTCAAACGTCAATATCACATCACATCTGTTAATTTAGAGGAACAGCAGACATGCCCACCAACCACCAAAACATCAAACTAATCCTACATTTTTTTCAAACAACAAATAACTCATAACTACTGAAAAGTTGAACCGCTAATACAGTCAGGCACTTAACGCCGTTTAAGGTACTGGCACCGTATGTGGTACCAATACAATAATTGGTACCCACACGTTCGGGGACTGGACTGCGGCGTTACCATATATGCTACCACTACTAGTGTTGTTAGGCTCTTTTTTTTTTAAAAAAAAAGCTTTTTTTTTGAAGGCCCGTTTCGAAAATTTTTTATTTTATTCACAGTATGGAAAATTTGGGGGGAAATCGCTGAATTTAGCCTCAGATATACATTAGGAGTGCAGTTCTATCAATTTCTTGCCTATTTTAAGCCTAAAAATAGGTTTTGAAGGGCAGCAGCCACTCTGTGAGCAATGCTGCAGGTAGAATATCGACTCTCAGGCTGTAACACTATGTTTGAACCAAAGTATCAGCTTTTGTATTTAAAGTTGCTTCTGATGCATCCTTGCATCTCCTACAAGTTATATTTCATGCTAGGAAAAAATTTTGAAAAAAAATTCCGAAATGAAAAATATTCATAAAAAAGCTTTTTTTGGCTATCAGAAAAAAAAATTTTTTTAAAACTCTAACAAATACTAGAAACAAACGACATTAAGTGCCTGATTGTAATATGTACTCATTTCGGTACTTGCATATTACACTAAATCAAAAAAAGTCTCTGGCAGGCATATCTGCTTTACATAAAAAACCCAGCACATCAACCAAAATCCTGCACAAAAACGGCCGAAAAGTCAACTCTCGGTTCCATCAATCCCACTTGAGCCACCTTCCACATATTCAAATTAGGGTCATAGATCTCCACCGAACTTCCCCCTTTAGAATTTTCACCCCCAAGAGCTATCAATCTACTCCCCACCCCCACTAACCCAAGCCCACCCTTCCTCTGTGCATATCAGCAATCTGAACCCAACGATCTTGATTGGGCTCGAATTTCTCACAACTTCTGCTCATCTCCCATTGGTTGGCGCTGTTTAGCATCAACCACCGCAGACCATAAAGTAACCGCCCAGCGAGGTGGGCGGCCGCAGCTTTGTAACGCGGCTTTGCTATCTCCCAATCTTTGCCAATAGCCGCCGGTTTGTGGGTTGTAGGGTGCGTGGCGAGAAGACCAGTGGTCGAACGTCCGCCAATCACACATAAAAGCGTCCCAGAACGTAGGCTGCAGTAGCGCCCAATCGATTCGGGTAAAGACTTGCGATCTTGTGGAAGCTGGAAAGCAAACTACTTTCACTCATTCATACATGTAGTGGTGATTTTAAAACCAAATATGTTAGGCACTTACCGCCGTTTATGGTATTAGCACCATATATGCTACCCCAACGTTCGGGCCCATGTTAACGGAACCCATGGCCATGGCTACCAGTTATGGTATCACCAGAGTCCAAGAGCGTGTGGGTAGGCACCATATAAGGTACTCCAGTACCATAAACGGCGTCTTAATTGCACAGACTGTTATACAGGGTGGAGCACGGTAAGTGTTCCACGTTTGATTATTGTATCTCGCCACTGCATGAATCGATTTCAATAAAACTTTGCACTAATATGGTCCCATATCTAACTTAGATGTGTGCCAACTTTCAATGGTGTCCTTGCTGCATGCTAATTTTACAAAGGCAAAGGCATTCACATTGATTTCCCTGACAATCGCAGTTACTGTATCTAAACTCTGACTCAAATCGCTACAGAGTTCAAAATAATTGATGACCTGATATCGAGAAAATGGCTGAAAGTCAGCGTTTGGTTTAGCCTTGGATTCGTCAAAGAAGCGTATTCGCAAGCAGGAGACACCCGATAGAATGGCCGAGAAAGTGCCGGAGCCTCTGCCCACATCGACTTCTCCGTTTGGGGGATGGTGAAGGAAACTGTCTACGCTCAACCGTTGAATAGCTTGGAAGAATTGAAGGAAACGATCGAAAATGCCTTTGATCAGTTTGACGCCGATTTGTGCTCTCGAATTTGTCGTTCGGTTGCCGACAGATGCACCAGATGTATCGCTCAAAATGGGAGCCACTTTGAAAACCAATGATGTAATGTTTCGTTGAATAAAAACGACGATCTTCCTCAAACTTTTCACACATCTAAGTTCGACCATGGGACCATATTAGTGCAAGTTTGTATTGGTATCGATTCATGCAGCGGCGAGCTGCAGCCTAAATCAAGCGTGGAACACTTACCGTGCCCCACCCTGTAGGTTTACCGATTTCCATAGAACATTTCGCAGTCTCCAGTGTAGTATGACGTTTGGTCCGAAGAGCCTGCACAAATAATAAATCCGTTTCCAACGGCACCACCTGCCGACCAAGCGTGTTTCTTTACCCTTATCCGGTCGCCTCTGGATACGGTATTGGAGGGTAAGGGTCAAAAATCGAACTTGAACTGTACTTTTTACTCCTGCCGCTGAAATAAAAGCATAATCGTTGCGAGACACACACTGGAAACTTAAAAAAAATGGTTTTCACAATCGTGGGCGCAAATTACAGATTTTATAATAGAAAATAAACAACTTACGCATCCACGCCTCCAGCAATGATCACTGTTCCATCCGGTAAGCGACCGGCGGCTGCCGGAAAACTCGACCGATGTCCAGGTTTACTGCGTAGTTTTATTTCTTGCCGGGTTGTCGGAAAATACTCTTCAGTGTGTTTATCATACAGGAACTGGTAATCCTCCAAATTAAAAGAATTTTATTTTCTGGTTTTGGAGTTGTAGTTGTTGTTGTTGTTGTTGTTGTTGTGGTGGTGATGGTTGTGGTAGTGGTGGATGTGGTGAAGGAGTTCTTGCGTTGTTTCTTCGTTGTCATCCAAAAGTGTAGAGCTTCCTTTCTGGGTGAAGTTATAGGAAGTTCTTCGGTTGTGATTCGTTCAAACTGTGTGGTGATATCGATTTTTTGAGGATTTGCAGTTGTGGTGTTAAAGTAAGGAATTGGTAGTTTTGTACTAGCGGATGGGTAGAGTATAATTTGGGGCATCTGTAGAAAAGTTCGTTCCAGGTGCAGTTTTGTTTGAGAAACCTAAAAAGCTTTCATGAGTGTTTTTTTTTGGATTTTTTTACAAGCAAACCGCTAGCTTACCGACCAGCAACGTATGTACAATGAGCCCAGTGGAAAAAACGATTAATAGCAAAGAAGAAGAGACTTAGTGAGAATTGCCCCAATCCAGCTCAAAACTTCTTTACTGATTGGCCTTCTTCTGGGGTGCAGAATTCGGAGCTTGCATGACCAGTTAATATCACTTAAGCATACAGAATTGTATGACAAGGGGCTCCAAATTTTAAATGTTTATTTGAACAGCTGCATCAATGCTTGCTTGGATGCCAAAAAAGCAGTCCATCTGATTTTTTGTCTTGTGCCTAACATTTCCAGAATTTCTCT
>JASANB010001647.1:0-19379 GCA_030248155.1 Sabatieria punctata
TTACTAACTTTTACTTACTAAATTCAAATTTGAAAAGTTTTAACCAACTTTTACTAACTAAATTCAGAAAATTTTCGTTTGGCACAACACTGGTTAACACTATAAAAATTTGTTGGATTATTTGCGGCTGGACACCATAGGTAAACGTCAAGCTACATAGGTATATATTCAAAATACGTTTTGATCTAATGGTAAAATGAGTGGCTACGCAAAGAGCCAGATTATTGTGTAGTTGCAAGGTAAGGCTACATTATTTATTTGTTGATTGATACATAGGTTGAGAAATAATTCACTAACTACAGCTTTCAAATCCCTGCGGTACTGGAAATATTTGTATAGGATCGGTCTCGAGACTTTGAGGGAAATTTGTTTTATAGATTTCGGATATGGCATTTTTAGGGCTCTTAGCTCAGATTTTTCTTTTTATCCGAAACAAACCGGCGTTTCTGTATCGGCTAGGAAAGTCTAAAATGCGGAAAAACAGCTCCTTCTATTCTATAGTACCATACTTGTCAAAATCAAAGACCTTTACCAGATAATTTTAGTACTAAAGTTACAATTTAGGTAAGGGTGTTTCATTTTGATACTAGCTCATTCTACGTTTGCAACACTTTAAAATATAGTATAAAATAATTTTCAACACCTTCCATAAACGACGTCGTTCAAAAATCCCGATTTTTCGGACCCCCTCCCCCAAAATCGTATTGCGTCGTTTCTTTGGGCCCCCTTCCCTAAGGCGACGTCGTTTTCGGTTTGCCTCCCCCCGATTAAAGTGCGGTACATACAGTTCTGTCATGTTTGCTTGTTACCATACTGCGCAATCAATAGAATAAATCCCTACAACCACTCTGGGAAGCTATTCTGTATCTAATCTAGACCTTTGCCATAATGTACTTAAATTGGAAATAATACAATCAAAGGTCCCTAAAATTCCGGAAAAAGCGACGTCGTTTTTTCCTACCCCCCTCCTGGTGCGTCGTCTATCATCGCATTTCAGCCGACCCCCCTCCCCCTCTGGAACGACGTCGTTTATGGACGGCCCCTTACTGCATCGAAACCTCTCAAGGAATAGATTGGAATAGTCTCCATAGGCTTCTACAACGTTATCGTAGCAAATTGCCACTGCTATATTACTAAATTTATACAAAAATCATACCAATCAAATTCAAACTGAATATAATTAAAACTTCGCATTTGATAGGCATCCGTGCGTTGTTGTTAATGTTGACACTTCTATGCAATGCTATATGCACCAATTAACGTTATTTCGGACACGAAAGGCGGGAACAAGACTTAAAACACAACGTCAAAATTCAAAATATAAATCCATTAATTACGTTGCTTTATTCGATTAATTACATTTTTGGTAAAGTCTGTGAACATCATTTTCTTTGCAAACATGTAGCATGTTTCTGTGGTGAATGTGAGCAGATGAATCATTGCAACAGCGCTGAGCCCGATCCACAAGTCCAGATGTCCACCTAACTTTGCCAGCATTCCGGTCGGACTCTGTGCGGCTATTTCATGGAACTCTGGATAAGCTGTCTGCAATATGACACGTAACCATTATGCATAATACTGGTGCCACATACCGGTATGGAACTTAGAAAAGCTGCGCGTACATCATTCCCGATCTGCTTGTTCAGTTTTGGCCAACCAAAACCACTTTTCGGGTTAGCCTTCACTTTATATGCAGATCGTGTGCATCTAAGTTCTGCACAGTGCTTGTAGCAGGTTTTGTTTTTGATATCTCGCATTAGGTGGTCCCCTTCTAAAAGGGGCACTGCGCTTCTGCAAATCAGGGGCTCCTCAGTTCCAACATAAATGGCCAGGTGCCATGGTACACAGGCACACAGCCCTTGACAGAGAGAAACAACTCTGCATCGCACTGCGACCGACAAACGTGCTCTGAAGACCTGATACACCTGAAAGCCACAGTATAGGTAACAGTCAGGCACTTAACACCGTTTACGGTACTAGTGCTCATACATGTAGGAGGTCCGCGCCGGTGTGGAGGGAAGGGGGGTGCATTTCCGTGACCTGTACCTGTTTCAGTCCAAAAATACCCAAAATCAGGTAGGTACGGTTCAAAAGTACCCGATCAGGTAGGTAGGTAGGTATCAGATGGGTATTGCAAATCTACCTGACAATCAGGTACAGGTACAGGTATACCTGATCCACAGTACAAAATGCATGTTAAGTGTCTGACTGTATAAGTTGCATGAATAGTCTCATTCTATTGAAAATAGAAATCGGAATTCGGTGCAACAAACTTGTCTTAAACTGACTAGCTGTTTGTTTGTATGTGCGTGACAAGAAACGAAACTAACTTTCTGCTGTTTGTCCGGTCTTTGTAATGAAAAATCGTTTCGAAAAGCAGCTCCACATTATGAGAGGTGTCCATTTTATATTGCTGCCCATCAGGCAAATTGAGATCAATTTTCATATCATAACTCACTCCTGTAAACCGTTTTTCACTCAGATGTGCACCTGACAGTCGTATGTCATTAATGTCATTCCAAATCTTGTCTCGTGCTGCAGGTTTGTATATGAAAATGAGTGTGGCATGGGTGACCGGAGTGCTGTCATCGATGCAGTAGACCAAATCGATATACCCAGATTCAGTAGAAATTTGCGACAATTTCAGATGGAAGTTGTTGGTTGTATAGAGGTTGCGATTTTTAAACAGTATATAATCACGTATCTCATTGACTGTTAAGTCGAAGAAATTTTTTGTACTATTGCCTGTTATGTTGTAGTGGACCAGTTTTATGTGTTTGGCAAGTTCATAGCTGAGTTTACCTAACAGTTGACTAATTGTGATGTTCAACTTGCGAGCTGCAGTCAAAAACGACATGTCATGGGTGAAGTTCTTGCCAAGTAAGTGTAGATAATGAAATCCATGTGGATCAGTCTCCCTGATCTAAAATGATTGTGTTTGATTTTTAAGTAAAAGGCCATGTATTTGTTGAGACTTAGCAACAATATTGCTGAAATGCAGGTTTTGGAAGCTTTTTGAAAGCTTGGAATGATTAGTACTTACATTATAATCATCACTTAAATTGAAACTTTGAAATGAACTCAATTCATAAACCAGTGCAAACATTGTTGTTTCTCTGCTAAATTCTTTTCCAATACACTGTACCAAATTAGAATATCGCAAGTTCTGCTTCATTTCATGCAAGTACCTGCAATGCAATAATTTATTATTATTATTATTATTATTATTATTATTATTATTATTATTATTATTATTATTATTATTATTATTATTATTATTATTATTATTATTATTATTATTATTATCATCATCATCATCATCATCATCATCATCATCATCATCATCATCATCATCATCATCATCATCATCATCATCATCATCATCATCATCATCATCATCATCATCATCATCATCATCATCATCATCATCATCGTCATTGTCATTGTCATTGTCATTGTCATTGTCATTGTCATTGTCATTGTCATCATGTCATTATTGTCATTATTGTCATTGTCGTTGTCATTGTTGTTGTTGTCATCATGGTTGTTGTCATTGTCATCATCATGCAAGTCAGCACTACATATACCTGTCTTTCAGTGTTTGCAGGTAGTAAGCTTTTCGCTCCCGAAAAAATGCATCTTCATTTCTTAATGCTAAGTGGTCTCCTGAGTATTGTTCGTTATATAGCTGAGTAAAGTTTTCAGGGGTTGTAATGTTATACAGATATCCAGCATGTGATTTATAGATATGTGACTGCCAAAAATACTCTGCATCGAAATCATAATGGTACCAAAAGTGTAACAGTTCTTCTGTACAGTTGGCTTGAAACAAAGTTATCATTTGCTGCCCTGCTGTGTTTAAATCTAACAATGTCATATCCAAACCGTTTTGAGGCATTCGGTTTTTTAGCCGATCAAATAGATTTTCTCTGTTAAACTCTGCAAAAGGCATTCTCAATTTCAGACAAAATCTTGGCAATTTTAACAAGTCAGTCGAAATCTTAACTGTAGTTAGAGTTGGATTTTTCATGAAGCTAAAGATGGTCGTGTTAATGTTGACAACAGTCAGTGCTCCGAAGCAGATTATAACTGCACACCAGAAAATGGTTTCAAGCAATGTTCTGGAATTTTTAATGTATAATAAAGCATTGATTGGTGAAGTTGATACGTACGCCTTTCTCCGTGAATTCACAAACTCCTTCAGTTGGTCAGATTTCATTTATACTTGAAATTTTTGCCACGATAGTAGTCCATTCACATAGAGGCTGACGATAAAGTTGTGTGGTTGTTAAAAGAGCCTTCAGTCAGATTGTCAGTATTGTGTCTTTGCCAGATGTTTTTTAGGAAAATTGATTTGGTGGGCAACCACAAGGTCAACCTTATGTAGTTCCTTAGATGATGCGAGTAGCATTATGTATTTTGTTTTGGTTAATAGTAGCTTTTCGTCTAATGGCAAAATTCTAGCCTACCAAGATAGAACCATTTAAATAGAAAATGGACATTAGTGGCAGAGACTGATGATTGGTTTTTGAGATGAAAGTTAATTCATTGCACTTTTTAGACGATTATGGTGGACTGATTTGCATGATCGATCTGTTTCCGATTGGATTGAGGTGGTTTTAAAATTGGCTGGTCAGCACAGAAAACAAATTAAAATTGACTGTCTGAATTGAATGGACATCAAGAAAAGTGGCTATCTCACGATAATCTAATACAGTCAGGCACTTAACGCCGTTTATGGTACCGACACCATATATGGTACCGGCACCTTATATGGTGTCGGTACCATAAACGGCGTTAAGTGCCTGACTGTAATAGATATTTTTATCAGCCAATTCAAAATGTAACGTGAACGACACAAAACCGTCAAGCATAAATAAATATCTACATTTGCATAGACATACTGGCACACCAGATTTGCATGAACTGTCCTTGTAGTACTAATATTTCTTATGTAGTGTTGGCCATTGCCTGGCCTTTTTTCGAGCTTTCCAAATAATTTCAAATGGCTGCCATTCTGTCAATTTTCAATTCAATGAATTTTCAATGAAAAGATTATTGGCACGTCTATTATTAAATGAATGAGCTAAGGGGACGTGCAAAAATGACGTCATCGGTTGGGGGGAGGGGGGTTTGCCAAATGATGACAATCGATGACAAGGGGGGAGGGGAGGTTCGGCCAATGATGATGTCACTTTTGTCTTGTAGGGGAATTTTGGGAAATTAGCCTTCAAAAACGCATTTGAAAGCATTCATAGCTTAAAATTAACAGTTTTAGTAGTATGAGGAGGCCTGGTTGGGATCCTGACCAACAAGGGCGAGAAAATTTTGAAAACTCAACTTTCAAAAACGCATTTAAAACGCATTCTGGTCATCATTAGAGCCCTGCACAGGCCGCCCGGCAGAGAATTCTGGCTGGGTTGTTCCAGTTGGAGCCTGCCCGGGATGGATTGGGTAATTTTTTAAAATCTAGGATCTACTTTAGCCAAAACAAGTTTTTCTTTAAATCTGTTTTTTTTGTTTAGGTTTGTTGCGTCATTAGAAATGTTTGTTTGGTATGTACTGTACTGTACATAGTTCTCGCACAAGTGATTTTGCAAGATTTTTCGGCGAGTTTAGCTCTCCCGAAACCGGGCCAGGCCGCCCAGCGCAAAATGTCATCCAGGCGGACTCGAAATTTGATATTCCAGGCCAGGTCGTGAAAAGAGGCACCATGCGCAGGGCTCTATTTTGACACCTTTAGTAAAGAATATTTTGTTTTCTCTTATTTTTGACAGGTTTTTTCTTTCTAATTCCACCAAAAAAGGTGTACCTACTGTCTGTACCTACACTACACTTACCTTACTTGGATACCTTACTATTTTCAATACATGTAGTTCATATTTATTAACTGTGTAGCTGGGTTTTTTCACTGAATTGTAATAAATTAGTAGATTTTCGAATTTTTTTCTTTCATGTTCTTAAAAATAACGAAAAATCTTCTAAAAACAAGCTGTTTCTAAGTACGGGAAAATCTAGAAGAATTTAGAAGAATAACTAGAATAAGAGCTATTGTCCCAAAATTTTCTCATTTGAATGCAGGAATTTTTGCAAATTCGGGGGGGGGGGGGGTTGGAAAAAAGTGACGTCATTTTTTCGCTTTTAGAGGGGGGGTTTGGAAAATGATGACAACCGATGACAAGGAGGGGAGGGGGGTCGAAAAATGGCCAAAAATCGATGACGTCATATTTGCACGTCCCCTGACACAAATTTGCAGACATCAAATTTGAACATACCTATTTCACTAATCCTTCATAGGATTTTTTCAAAATTTTGCAGGTTAATCAATCTATACATGGACTTAAAACCATAGCCTAATGTAATCACTGTGTTGCATTCGTAGAGGCAATTGTAATCCATGACCCCACTACTGTTGTTTGCGTATACGCAATACGCATACACAATATGCAAAAATACGCATTTTTATCAGAATGCGTACACGCATACGCATTTACATCTGGATACGCGATACGCATACGCATTTTTGATCGTATTTTAGTATTTTTGCATATGCGTATTTACTATACTTTTTAGAGGCTGGGAGCCTTGAAAATAGCAGTTTTATGTGTGTTTTGGCAATGTCACTTGTAAAAAACAAAGCTATATTTTATTTACCTACGAAAAACAGGCTAATAACCCACATATTCAGTGATTTTCTGTCTTTTCTAAAAAAATTGAATATACAGGGTGTGCCAAAAAAAACAACCCAGCAGACTTTTTGCTGTAGCAACCGCAAATCTCAGCCGATTTGAATGAGTCCTTTTTAAATGAAAGATAAATAAATTCCTGAAAGATTGATGTAACGTTTATTAAGTTAGCCTGCTTAGTTCCTGAGATATTTGTCCTCAAAATCAAAACAGAGATTTTGGCAAAGAACAAGAGTGATAAAGAACAACCCAGCAGATTTTTTAGTTTTGCAACCATGAATATCAACCGATTTGAATGAATCCTTTTGTAAATGAAAGATTGATAAATTCTTCAAAGATTGGTGCATTTTTTGTTGAGATTCACAGTTTAGTTCTTGAGATATTTGCCTTCTAAGTCGAAACAGATTTTGGCAAAGAACAAGAGCGATTCCGTTGCATTTCATAATAAAGCAGATTCCTACTGCTGGGGCTAATGATACTTTAGTATTGAAGTGAACCGACCTTCTGTGTCACCAGTAAAGCCTCCAATAGCCCTTAGCAGTAGCAAGAATCCGTTTTATTAAGAAGTGCAGAGTAATAAAAAATCCCTCTTGTTCACTGCCAAAATCTCTGTTTTGACTTTGAGGACAAATATCTCAGGAACAAAGCAGCCTATCTTAATAAACGTTGCATCAATCTTTCAAGAATTTTTTTGTCTCTCATTTAAAAAAGGATTCATTTAAAACGGTTGAGTTTTGCGGTTGCTACAGCAAAAAATCTGCTGGGTTGTTTTTTTTTGGCACACCCTGTATATACTTAAAGTTGCGGCATTAATCAGTCCATGTCGCTAGTACTTGGAAACTAAAGAAAATCAGCGTTTTTACTGCAGCAAAATGAAGAAGACGCAAACTCTGAGAACTAAGGAATAAGAACACCATCCAGGTGACCTCCGTTTGAGTTAATACACTGCTGCAACCGTTTCCCATAAGCATCATAAACATTTCTTAGCATGTTTGGGGTGAGTAACAGACTGAATTACGCTTACAGGAGCTTCATTACAGCTAAGGGGCGCAAAAATCAATGTTGTCGTTGTATTGTGATCGGAATTTTTTATGTCAAGAGCTGGGCTGGGTTCATGCGCCAACTTTTGATCTACAAATCAACCCGTTAGGTAGGGTAGGTTAATTTCTACGCATATATTCAAAATTTCATCCAATTTCGACCAAAATTAAAGAAGATACAGCAGAAAGAAAAGTTTCCATTTTTGATGCTGTTTCTACATTTAATTGAAATTTCTCAATTTTATATATTGTTGAATTTCTCAGGACTGGGTCAATCCATATCTCCTTGTAACACACATGTTGCCATATGGCAACATGATAGATCCGGAAAATGATATGTCCCGAGGTGAAAAATGAGATCATGTACTTTCCAAAATGAGATGTCAGCGAAAATACGGAGATATCTGTCCATCTATCATTTTTGATCTTAGGACAACTCATTTTTCTTAGGGATATGTCATTAATCGGCGTGATATGTCATAGCTTGGTTATGACTTGTCATCGTTCAGTACCTGCCCCGGCACGCCCGGGCGTGTTCGGTGATGTCGTCATGACGTCATTAGGTTATTTTTTGCTGCGCAATAGAATAGGCGTGTGTTGCACGTTTCCTGTGCAGTTTTTTGTGCTAGAAACAGCTAGAAAAACAGCTAGACTAAGGAGAAGCGTCAAATAGTGAAGCAGAAAGAGGTATTTTTATTTTCTCCCTCCAAAATCTCTTTCTTTTTGTGGGAAAAATAATCGAACGCTGGGTTCTTCTAAATGTAGTTTTGAATCCCGGTTTAAAGTGTCAGCCCTGAATTTTGTTCGTAAGAGGCCTCTGTTACTTTTGGGAGGGCGCAGCGTTTTAGAATTGCTTGGTGTGAGGAAATGAAGTGTTGCAAATCATTTCTTATTGCTCAAGCCCCCTGTTTCAACAATTTCTCGTGGAAATAAAAGAATTGCACTACAGCAAACCTAATATGTAGCGAACAGGTTTTCTCTTTTGTAAGTCATTTTGTGCTTGGAATTCACTGTTTTCTCAAGGCTAAAGTAGTTTGAACTCATTTAGCAGTATTGTTGCAAGCCAATTCTGACTAAAAAATTGGTTTTTTTTGCAAAATTCTGCAGTTTTATGAAAATATACAAATCTGCAAAAAAATATGCAATAATTATATTTTTGTATGCATATTCAGGGTTGCCAGGTTAGAAGTTTTCCTCCTAGATTTTATTTTTAGAATTTTTCTAGGAGTTTTCTGAGATGTTTTTTTTAGGATTTTCAGCTTCATGTGTCTTCATATTGCTGGTTTTCTCTAAAAAATCACCTGTTCCAAGCTAAAAATGAATTTTTGGCAACCTTATGTTTTGTGGACTGACAAGACGAGATTTGCTCCACTTTTATATTGTGTCATGTTCCCATTGCGGTCTTCTTTGTTGTACCTACCTACAGTACACCACAGTACTTTTGTACCTGTTGAATTGGATACAGGCTTTCCTTTCAAACAGGAAGCAATGCGTAGTTATTGATGGCACTCGCTCCTCGGTGGCAAAGGTTAAATCGGGGGTTCCCCAGGGGTCTTGTCTCGGACCTATTCTGTTTTTACTTTACATGAATGACCTGCCGTTCTTATTTCAAGACAGCACGGTGAACATTAAAATGTTCGCTGACGATTGTAAGGTGTACATGGGGTTTCCTAAAACGGGGTACGATATAACTGATTTTGAAAAGGCTATCAAAAAAGTAATCGATTGGTGCTCTTCTGTTAAGTTGACATTAGCACTACATAAATGTGCAGTACTGCACATTGGTTTTTCAAATCCTAAGCTAGATTACTTAGTCGAAGGGACGCAAATACAGACAGTTTCTAAAATACGAGATTTAGGAGTTCTTGTAGGGCTAGCTAGACCGCTTTTCGTATGTGTCTTTTTCCTCTCATTGTGTAAAAATTGCCAGAGAGGCCGGTAAACGCGCAAATCTTATTCATAGAGCCTTTACAAGTAAAAATCCCGACTTTTTGCTAAAACTTTTTAAGGCATTTGTTTGTCCTAAGCTCGAGTATGCTTCTCCGGTTTGAAACCCATATAAGTATAAGGATATACGACTATTAGAGAGCGTCCAACGATCTTTTACACGAAGATTGACGGGGATGGATAGACTCTATGGCGAGTACTTGAACAGAGTGCGTCTTCTGGATCTTGAAACATTAGAATACCGACGATTTGTGATAGATCTACAGTATGTATACCGCATTTTTTACGGCCTTGTAGATGTGGAATTTTCAAATTTTTTTGAGAGGTCAAAGGTGACCAGAACCAGAGGAAACGATTGTAAGCTACAGTAGCTATCCCTATTTCTAAAAAACATCTAAACTGTAGACTAAACTTTTTCACTCATAAGGTGGTAAAGTTCTGGAATCAACTGCCTAATGAAGTTGTGAATGCTAAGTCTTTGGACAAATTTACGGCCTTGGTAAAAACGCAAAATTTGCCGCAGCATTTTTTTTTTAAATATGGCGACTCGTAGCCTGTCGCTCCGACGGCTTTGTGTTACTCGGGCGATAAACTTTGACTTTGAGTACATTGTGGTTCAGTGAACAAATCTCGCGATAGATTAATGATTGACTTGGCTAACAGAGTAAAACCGGGAGTATATAAGTTATATAAGATTTGATAAGCGTATATAAGTATATAAGTTATATAAGATTGATTTGCCAGGAGTTATATAAGATTTGATGGATAGGAATGAACAAATCCTAACTCATAGGCTAAAGGCAGAATTTCAAGCTTCCTTTGCATGTGTTTACTGTATTCCTACTGTAGCATTGATTCAGATTAATTGATATCTGGCGATTTCAAAGCATTTTTCGAACCTTTTTACGCTTTTCTTTGGTAGTAAACTGCAGTGGTGTATTCAGGAGGGTTTTCGGTGGCCCTTTTGCGAAGGAGGTAGGAAGAAAAAAATCGCCAAACATAGGAGAAACGAATGAATCTGTACAGTTTATGCTCAGAAGGCCGTTTAATTCATTCTACGGTTGGATGATATCGGGTTTTTGCGATGCATATGATTGATTGCATATGAATATATGCATGCAATCTGCAGTGCATATTGATATTGCATATATCATATGCATGCAAAAATGAGATATGTGCATATTTTTTGCATATTTGCATATTTTATCAAGGCTGCCTGAAATCGATAACTGGACGTTTTCCAAGCATTTTCGAGTTTGGTTGGAATGTCTATGCAATCTTCAGCATTTATTAGTAGAGTGCGAACAATACCTAGAAAACCCAATACCCCAATACCCAATACCCAATACCAATACCTGAGACCCCCAATACCCCAATACCCAATACCCAATACCCAATACTTGTGTAGCTGGGCCAAAAATTGCATTTCACTGGACAGGTACATTCCAGTTGTGTACAAAAGATTTTTGGCACTGCGATTAAAATTTTTAAGAGGCTTGGTTGGGCCGCTGCCCAAGCAGGGCGAGAAAATTTTGAAAGATTAGCCTTTCAGAAAGCATTTAGAAGCCATTTTGGGCGTAAAATTAGCAGAAATTATCAGTTTTGGTACTTAATATTTCGTAATTCAGTCGTGTTTCTTACATGTACTTCCGGCGAATTATTTCCTACAATACATGTACCTCTGCCGGAAATTGTGTGCACCACCACAATAGCCATGCGTACGGTACTGGTACATTATCGTGACATTAGAAATGTCACCATTTTTATTTTAGATAAGAACACAGAAATTAATTACTGGTGTAGCGCTTAGAAAAGCGCACACTTTTAGGAAATTCTACTAACGATTAGTTGATTAGGCCGTCCATAAACGACGTCGTTCCAGAAGGGGGAGGGGGGTCGGCTGAAATGCGACGATAGACGACACACCAGGAGACGGAGGGGTTAGCAAAAAACGACGTCACTTTTTTCGGAATTGTAGGCAACTTTGATTGTATTACTTTCAATTTAAATTATATTCTGTCAATTTTTCTACATATAGAAAAGCTTCCCAGAGTGGTTGTAGCGATCTATTCAATTGATTGTACGTACTGGTAACAAGAAAACATGATAGTACTGTATGTACTGCACTTTTATCGGGGCAGGGGGTAAACCGAAAACAACGTCGCCTTATGGGGAGGGGGTCCCCAAGAAACGACGCAAGGCGATTTTGGGGGAAAGGGGCCCCGAAAAATCGGGATTTTGGATGGATGGCTCCTTAACGCGAAAACAGCTTCCTAAACCGAATCATCGATCAACTTTTTCGATTTTTTCAGATCAATTTTTCAGGTCAACATCGATTTTTCTCTAATTTTACCTGTCCCAATTAGTATTGGGTATTGGGGGGTAAAAACCCCAATACCCAATACCCAATACCCAATACCTGGAAAACACCCCAATACACCCAATACCCAATACCCAATACCCAATACCAGTTCGCACTCTATTTATTAGGCACACCTATTTTACAGACACAGACCTCATCTAGAAAAAAACAAGAGGGGAAACACAGTTTGGCATGAAAGACCAGCTTATTTCGAAATTTTCAGATAAAAAATGGTTGACATTAAAAATTTTTGGCTAAATTACTGTTTGTATGTTCAAATTTGTTCCATCTAATTTGGTATAAACCACAACCGGTTAAAATCTGACAGATTTTTAGTTCTAGTTTTAGTTTCCAGTTTTAGTTTGCCTCAACTAAGGTAACACAATGAACACCTAAATTAGGCCGTACAGCCGTGCTTTATGTTTAGAGGGCACCACCCTCATTTTGGACAATGCTAATTTTTCACCTTGACTGAAAGTAAAAATCCGCCAGATTTTAACCGGTTGTGTTAAAAGCTTAGCTCTTCAGGCTCTCAAGTACGTGGATATGTTCGTTCAAAATGGACGTCTGAAAATTCGGGTCCATTGTTTTCGGAAGGGTATATAACTCGAGGCAATAATAGAAGGTTAGTTGGCTAGGACTTTTTTTTCGAACATTTTTATTTTTTCAAATATGGTTAGTTGAACACACAGATATGGGTTAATAAACAATTCACGCAGCTGGGCTGGGATCTTTGTTACCTAAACGTGCTTATGTAGAGCAGTTTACCTCGGTGCTTGGAATTTAAGATAGTGGCTATTATTATTCCCTTGATTATTGGAAAATTCAAAGAAACGCAAATATTTCTCCCAAATTACGGTAAAGACGTCTTTATTTTTCAACATAAAACTAGCGAAATATGCAGTTTTCAAACTAGCTTTTATAAAATGCCTAAAAGTCATGTCTGAAAAATCTTTCACTTCCTTTCGTGCTAAAATGTATATGAACCATTTTGTATAAATGCCTAACAGATTCAGAACCTGTGCGTTTACAAGCTGGCTAGGACTTGGCCAAAACAAGCTCTTAACAAATAATAATAATCGTTCCAAAAATCCTTTCATTCGGTTGAAAAATGACAGAATGGCGGCCATTTGAAATCATTCAGAAAACTCGAAAAAAGATCAGGCGCTCTTTTTATGGCCAACACTGTATTTGAATCGTTTACCGTTCTTCAGAACATAAGTATATAGCACCAAAAGTCAGCGACACCTAGGACAAAAATATGCAAACTAAAAATATGCAAAATTTTGATATAAGGGTCAATTTGCATATGACTATTGCATATTG
Organism: Sabatieria punctata; assembly: GCA_030248155.1. NCBI lineage: Eukaryota > Metazoa > Nematoda > Chromadorea > Araeolaimida > Comesomatidae > Sabatieria > Sabatieria punctata. The sequence continues at coordinate 13,362 of JASANB010001647.1, forward strand.
GAATCTTGCATGCATATGATATTGCATATGCATATATGCATGCCAAAAACCATGCATATATGCATTGTTTGATATTGCATATTGCATATATGCGTCCAACCGTAATTCATTGATGCCTTGCGTTTTTGCAGGCTTATTTTCAAAATTTTCTTATACTGGCAAAATTTTCATCCTCTTTGAAAAATCCTGGATACGCCACTGGTAAACTGTCTGGATCACCAAATTCTACTGAGTAAATTCGTCGGCAAGTTTTTAAGTACTTTAAAATTTTGGAGTTTTTTCAAGGATTTTCTAAAATTTTTAGGAGGTTTTAGGACGTTTTTAGGGTATTTCTAGGAGTGAACTGCCTTTGAAACTTGGCAACTGCGTGCATATGTATAAACTAGTATAGTACTTGCATGTAAACAATAGTCTGTACTGTAAACTGTCTCGGCCACCTTTCTAACTGCCTTAAGGTAAGGAGTAACCTAACCCCCTTAGTACACAGTGGCGTATCCAGGGGGTGTAGGGTGTGTACACCCCCCTTTGCGGTGGAGGTAGGAAGAAAAAGTCTGTCAAAAATATAAGAAACTAATGAATTATGTACTAAAACTGTCTATTTTGTGCTCAGAATGCCTTCTAAATGCGTTTTTGAAGGCTAAATTTTCAAAATTTTCTCGCCCTGGTCGGGCAGAAGCCCAACCAGGCCATTATAAACTACTAAAACTTGTAATTTCTGTTAATTTTAAGCTCGGAATGCGTTTTAAATGGGTTTTTGAACGCTAAATTTTCAAAATTTTCTCGGCCTGGTCGGGCAGAAGCCCTACCAGGCCACTTTAAACAACTAAAACTTGTAATTTCTGCTAATTTTAAGTTCGGAATGCCTTTTAACATGCATTTTGCGAGAAAGTCAACTTAGAAAAGTTAAGCACTTTTTTTTCGCGGATCCGGCTGGTATCCAAATATGTTAAAATAGATGTCAAACGAAACACCAACGGTGCATGTTCGAACATTGGGGACCCCCTAGAACCTGAGCTGTACCCCCCAAAGTAGGGTCGGTAGCCCCTTTTCGGCCCTTTTCTCGACATTTACTCAAACGATCACCATTCACTGGTTTCTCAAGATTCGGAATAGGCGTGCCCATGGTTGGATAGCCCTGACAGTTGCCTTTCAGACGCTGCACACAGCGATTCCGGAACGCAACCGGTTAGCGAGATATTCTCCGAAAACTACGAAATTTAGCGAAATTCCGACTCGATTTTTTTCCGAAAAATCGCTGTAACTTCTGCCGTATATGCGGGGGCAAGCTGATTTTCGCTAAAAAGATAAAACACAAAATGCCAAACAAAATTAACCTATTTCGGAGGCAAATTTTTGGGGGTAGGGGGGGTGTTTTGCAATTTGAAGCCAGTCAAAAAAAATTTTTTTGCTCAGAATTAAAAACAAACACACTATTCTGGTGCAGTTTTACTGGCTGATTACGAATATGAACTCGGTTTGGCCAAATTCGCCAAAGTTCGGGAGTTATTGATGTCCAAACATGAGCTTCCGCACTTCTACCAACTTTTGTTAAATATCAGTAGAAGCAGCTAGCCCGTTTATTATCAACCTAACTGATGCAGTTTTTCCAGCTGAGTTAAAAAATGACCTCATTTTTGCTCTACGCCCTCTAGCTAGGGAGTTACGGGCGTTCAAAGTTTCCCGGTATCTTTATGCAAGGCACAAGTGTTGTCGCACGCTTTCAGACTGTCTCGATAGTTGATGATTCTCTTGGGCTACAGGGCAGCTACATTTGCTTAGAGGCTCTTCTGCCAGCTGAGTTCAAAAATGACCTGATTTGTGCCTCACTTGCATAAAGATACCGGGAAAATTTGAACGCCCGTACCTCCCTACCTAGAGGTTGTAGAGCAAAAATGAGGTCATTTTTGAACTCAGCTGGCAGAAGAGCTTCTAAGCAAATGATCAGCTGCCCTGTAGCCCAAGAGAATCATCAACTATCGAGACAGTCTGAAAGCGTGCAACAACACTTGTGCCTCACTTGCATAAAGATACCGGGAAACTTTGAACGCCCGTAACTCCCTACCTAGAGGTTGTAGAGCAAAAATGAGGTCATTTTTGAACTCAGCTGGCAGAAGAGCCTCTAAGCAAATGATCAGCTGCCCTGTAGCCCAAGAGAATCATCAACTATCGAGACAGTCTGAAAGCGTGCGACAACACTCGTGCCTTGTATAAAGATACCGGGAAACTTTGAACGCCCGTAACTCCCTAGCTAGAGGGCGTAGAGCAAAAATGAGGTCATTTTTTAACTCAGCTGGAAAAACTGCATCAGTTAGGTTGATAATAAACGGGCTAGCTGCTTCTACTGATATTTAACAAAAGTTGGTAGAAGTGCGGAAGCTCATGTTTGGACATCAATAACTCCCGAACCAGGGCGAATTTGGCCAAACCGAGTTCATATTCGTAATCAGCCAGTAAAACTGCACCAGAATAGTGTCTTTGTTTTTAATTCTGAGCAAAAAAATTTTTTTTGACTGGCTTCAAATTGCAAAACACCCCCCCACCCCCAAAAATTTGCCTCCGAAATAGGTTAATTTTGTTTGGCATTTTGTGTTTTATCTTTTTAGCGAAAATCAGCTTGCCCCCGCATATACGGCAGAAGTTACAGCGATTTTTCGGAAAAAAATCGAGTCGGAATTTCGCTAAATTTCGTAGTTTTCGGAGAATATCTCGCTAACCGGTTGCGTTCCGGAATCGCTGTGTGCAGCGTCTGAAAGGCAACTGTCAGGGCTATCCAACCATGAGCACGCCTATTCCGAATCTTGAGAAACCAGTGAATGGTGATCGTTTGAGTAAATGTCGAGAAAAGGGCCGAAAAGGGGCTACCGACCCTACTTTGGGGGGGTACAGCTCAGGTTCTAGGGGGTCCCCAATGTTCGAACATGCACCGTTGGTGTTCGTTTGACATCTATTTTAACATATTTGGATACCAGCCGGATCCGCCAAAAAAAAGTGCTTAACGGCCTTCCCTTATAGCTAAGTTGACTTTCTCGCAAAATGCATGTTAAACGCGTTTTTGAAGGCAAATTTTGCTAAATTTTCTTGCCCTGGTTGGGCAGCGGCCCAACCAGGCACTTTCAAAATTTTACACCCCCCCTTTCCGAAATCCTGGATACGCCACTGTTAGTACATGCCTGATCGCCCACCCAGGTTCAACATTAGCAATCGTGTGGCTAGAAACTGAATAGGAGCAGCAGCCAAAAAGCAGTCATAGCTTTTCATCTTATCCTATTGACGGAAATGAAATCTATATTCCGACGATGAATCCATTTGACAAGGCGACGAGTGCTGAGTCGAAAAATTCAATCAGCCCATTATCTGCCTTTTCTGCAGTCTCTAAGAACGTTAGCACTTGTTCATTTCAACCACACAGTTGACCTAACATGAACATCGTTCTTCTTCTCGCACTCTCAACCACGCTGTTCTTCCAAGCCTCACAAGGTCGTCGCTATATAGGTTCACCAGCAGTGTCGCCCTCAGATGAGACCAGCTTTCTACTGAATCTGATGAAGAGGATCAGTGACCGGCTCAGTGGACTCAATATGAACAACCTACCGCAAACGGCAATAGTTCTTGGAAAGGATAGGGATGTACGTATGTACTTCATATAATTGAATTAAGTCTATTTTAGCCATTGTACAGTAGAAGCACTGTTAGAAGTTGAGTTAACCTACTGTAGTTTGGTATTGGAATTTTTGAATGTGTATGTGTATACACTTTCACTGTCACCTGTAAGTATACACATATAGAAAAACAATGTGTATTTTTGTGTATTTATGTGTATGTGTATTGTAGTGAAAATGCAACTTCTTGGTCCGATTTTGAGTGCGAAACCGGAAAAATCAGATCTATCATAGCATAATCCACTGTTTAAAAACTTGGATATCATTGAAATTCAGTTACTTAGGGCCATGTTTAGGCTTTGTGTGGATATCTACTCAACTCACTATTACTACCAGGGAGCCGGTAGAGTTGGTGTAGTGGTTTAGGCCGCACAGCCACTGTGCGCAACGTCGTGGGCTCATCCTCTCGGCACGGCAAGTTTCTTGCCGCAAAGAGTTGGTCGTCAGCATAAAGCTCCACTTAGGCCACCGAAAGCTGGTTACAGCGAGTAGGTAAAATGGGAACCGACTGGATCTGCCATTGCACCGAAGCCACTCCACAAAGCATGCCGCATTGGGAAGAAGATCTACGATGTCAGAAGCTGTCTGAGAGACCAACTATGTGGGGAGCCCTCTGACATACCGGCAGCCGTCGGGAGCTGTCAGCATCATGGCATCGACACGCCGGCCGCCCTCCTTGTGACCGGCGCCCAGCAGCATGGCCAGGAGGGGCTGGCAGTGAAAGAAGGGCAACGTCCGAGATGACGAATCACGGGGGTAGCGGAATGGACCTCGAGACCTCGAGTTTGAGAGAAGGCCGAAAAAGCGATGGGACATTTTTTTATCTATACTGTATTTGAAAATCCTAATATTTGCTATCTGTAGTACATACTAGTACTTGCATTTTCGGGTAAGGTTGTCCCTACTGCAAACTGTCTCGGGGACCTTTCTAACTGCCGTAAGGTAAGGAGTAACCTAAGTCCCTTAGTACATGCATGATCGCCCACAAAGTTTCAACTTGAGCAATAGTGTGCCTAGAAACTGAATAGGAGCAGCAGTCAAAAAGCAGTCATAGCTTTTCATCTTATCCTATTGACGGAAATGAAATCATTATTCCAGCGATGAATCCATTTGACAAGGAGACGGGTGCTGAGCCGAAAAATTCAATCAGCACATTATCTGCCTTTTCTGCAGTCTCTAAGAACGTTAGTACTTGTCCACTTCAACCAAACAGTTGACCTAACATGAACATCGTTCTTCTTCTCGCACTCTCAACCACACTGTTCTTCCAAGCCTCACAAGGTCGTCGCTATATAGGTTCACCAGCAGTGTCGCCCTCAGATGAGACCAGCTTTCTACTGTATCTGATGAAGAAGATCAGTGACCGGCTCAGTGGACTCAATATGAACAACATACCGCAAACGGCAATAGTTCTTGGAAAGGATTGGGATGTATGTATGTACTTCATATAATTGAATTAAGTCTATTTCAGTCTTTGTACACATTCACTGTCAACTGTGTATAGTAATTTGTGTATACACATACAGAAAAACAATGTGTATTTTTGTGTATTTATGTGCATGTATATTGTAGTGAAAATGCAACTTCTTGGTCAGATTTGGAGTGCGAAACCGGAAAAATCAGATCTATCATAGCATAATCCACGGTTTAAAAACTTGGAAATCATTGAAATTGAGTTACTTAGGGCCATGTTTGTTTAGGCTTTCTGAGGATATCTAATCACAATTACTACCAGGGAGCCGGCACAGTTGGTGTAGTGGTTTAGGCCGCATAGCCACTGTGCGTGACGTCATGCGCTCATCCTCTCGGCGCGGCAAGTTTCTTGCCGCAAAGAGTTGGTCGTTGGCATAAAGCTCCACCCAGGCCACCGAAAGCTGGTTACAGCGAGTAGGTAAAATGGGAACCAACTCGACCTGCCGTGCACTGAAGCCACTCCACAAAGCATGCCGCGTTGGGAAGAAGATCTACGATGTCAGAAGCTGTCTGAGAAACCAACTACGCGGGCCGCCCTCCTGGTGACCGGCGCCTAGCAGCATGGCTAGGAGGGGCTGGCAGTGAAAGAAGGGCAACGTCCGAGATGACGAATCACGGGGGTAGCGGAATGGACCTCGAGTCTGATCGCAGGCCATAAGGCCCCCCGCAAATCGGATCGGATACTACCAGGGATGCCTATTATACCAAATTATACTAGTACTAAAATCAATCATTGAATTTAACTAGTACCAAACCAAATTCAAAACAGCTCCTTCTATACTATACCATGCCATATCAAAATCAAACACCTTTACGAGATAATTTTAGTACTAGAATTATGATTTTGGTAAGGCCTTTTCATTTTAGTATTAGCTCCTTGGCTATA